>JAUYWG010000051.1:6392967-6441832 GCA_034779775.1 Enteromius afrohamiltoni
TTTTTTGATCAGGATTTGTTCAGATTTGTAAGAATACTTTTTATGCTTTTGAGGGTTGTATATTTTATGTTTGTATGTTTTATTTGTATATATTATAAAAATGTTTCTGAGGAACTTTTAAAAAAATTTATGAGTAAATTAAAAGTTAATGTTATTTACGTATGTTTGTAAATTAAAAATTCTATTTTGCTGGCATATTTTCAAGACGTTTGTGTCTCTTTTCAAAGTTTGCAAGGATACAGTCAGATATTTGCAAGGATAATATTTCTGGTTTGTGGGGATTGTGTGGTCTCAACAAATATAGCACAACAAGTCCACATAAGACTGGGAAAAGCAGCACAATGTGTTCCTCTTTAGCATCTGACTGATAATCCTCATCCTCTCAGTCTTTTCTTTATTCTGTCTCTTTTATAAAGCATGTTAAGGCCCTGATTTGTGAATACCAGGAATTGCGGTAGTGTTTGTTTAGCTCCTATATTCCTGTCAGTCACAGAATATTGACTCTGAGAGCTTTTAATAATCTGCTGTTTAATCCAAGTCCTAACCCAGTAAAATCTGATTGTTTCCTGGAAACCTGCTCAACTGTACCACCTAAAGTCATTTAGTCACCGAAGTATACGTGTCTGTCTGCATCTGTTCAAATCTGTTCATTTGGTCATTTTATATCCTATCCTTTGAAAATGTCAGTTAGTGTTCAGTGTTTCTGTTCGACCAGGCTCCAGCATGTGGGTTCACAGGTGTGTAAGTGAGTGTGACAGAAGGAGGGTCATTGCCACTAGATGCAGATGCTCAAAGAATCCTTTCTTCTGCTTTGAAGTCAGTTCAAATGCTCTTTAAAGTGTGTTTGAGAGAGTGGGTGCACATGCAGTCCTGTGTGTGGGGTGGGCGGCACTTCTTTCATACACTGTTCTGTGTCATATAGACTATGACTTTAAGATATAGTCTTTGTAAACAACTTTACATTATCTTGTGCATTTTTGCTTATCTGGTTTTACTTGAAAACAGGACACAAATATTGATTAAGAAACCTTTTGTGTGTGTGTTTTTTTTCTCTCCAGGATTTACTGAGGTTTTAGGGTCAAATAAAAGGGTCAAATAAAAAATAATGTTTAAAAAAGTAAAATGTCAGGTTTGTAGGTGAATTCTTTGTTTTTACATGGTTTTAAAAAATGTTTATACCATTGTCAAACAAGTTTTTATTAAAAAAAGTGTTATGTTGAAAAAGTAATTTGGTGTATCCATAGTAAAAACTAATATATTTTTCCACCAAAACGTTAAATTGAGTGTAAACGTCCTAATCATGAAAAAGTAAAACATTTTTGAATGTATTTATGTAAGGTAACTATTTACACTGCTTCTCTAGCTTATTTCCAGCCAAAACATCTAGAAATTCTTAAATAAAGAAGAATTTTCTAGACAAATAAAAATTATTTTGCTTGTATCGAGCAAAAATTTGGTTGATTTGGACTTGTCTTTTTCTGAAAAACAAGACTATGGTTTTTACTTGTATAGAAAATCCTTCTTGGTTTAAGAAGTATTAAATATTATGGCTGGAAACAAAAAAGCATACGAGGCGACGGCATTGTGTGACAGTGCAAAGCTTTTCTAAGCACCAGTCAATTCTGACAGCCATAAAAATAAGTGTTAGTTTGCCTGGTCTGGTGATTGGCACATCACAGTTCAGGATGTCATCATTAGAGCATCCCCTCATCTCCCCTCTGCGTTCTCATCCGTCATATGTGCTCAGGTTACCACCTCCAGCCAGACAGTGCAGAAGTACAGTAAGTAGATTGTGTGTATGAGCTGGATGTCTACCCATGCAAACACTACTGCTGGTGTATTTGGTAGACATGCTAATCCACAGCTGTCTCAAGTATATTTATATCTACTGTGTGGCTCAGAGGGTCACATGATCACCGATCACCTTACATCTGTGTCTTTGCTAATAGTTGTATCGAGGTGCATTCAGTGTATGTTTTGGTGCCGGTAGTCATGGGTTTTTTCTCTTCTGGTGGCACATACTTGGTTAAAAACAAATTATGCTTGTCTGAACTTGGGGGAAAAAAAGAACTCCAATCTTTTTGACCACAACTCATATTTACAAATGCTCACGTCTTCACCTGACTACAAGACTCTTATCTGTCTGTCTCTGCTTAATCTCTACAGACAAGCGTGTCTGAACTCACTCACTCACTCTCTCACACACACACAAACACACATATGCAGGGTGAGTAAATGTATCCTCTATGCATTCAAAAAGCTCAGCGTCAGCATCTTCCCTGAAACATGTCATTCACAGAGAATTGTGGCTCGAAGGTTGTTAAGTACAAGATGAATCGCTGTCAGGGATTTGCGCGCGGACAAACACACACTCGCTGGTGCAGGACTGTAAGAAAGATGCAACGTTATTGGAGTTACATAAATGCATGGAGGTTTGTGAGGAATAGAGAGATGTTATGTAAAGAGCTGGGGAAGGACAAAGGTTAATATATAGATAGGAAGAGAGAGAGAGAGAATGGGATTATATAAGGGGATTAAGAAAGGAGAATTTATCAGTGGGTTATAGTGTTATATAAACAGGCACTAGAGTGACCAGAGCTGTCCTGACAATACCTCCCAACACATAGAAATATATTAAAAAACACATTTACAACATAGTTTACATCTATATAGACATTTCAAGTGTGTGTGTGTGTGTATATATATATATATATATATATATAATATGAATTTTAACAACGTATAAAAATTTACATTTAAATGACATTGTCTTCATATTTATTTTTTTATGGCACCACTCAAGCTGCATGAACTCCACAAGTCTGTGTCAAATCTGATGTTTATATTCATCAGGATGATTTGAAAAGATCCAAAAAGTCTTCTTTTGAAGTGAAGCAAGAATATATGAAAATCTTTTCTTATTCGCTTTACATCTTATTAACGTTTCTTTTAATAACCTAATACCACATTTCAGCGTGGGCTAATGTGTACTGCTTGTCTTTGTGCAGGTATTATTACAACAAGAGGATTCTACATAAAACTAAAGGAAAACGCTTTACCTACAAGTTTAATTTCAACAAGCTGGTCTTGGTCAACTACCCTTTCATTGACATGGGGTCTACAGGTACAAAACGAGGACACCCAAATCCCATACATTTATTTAGGCAATAAAATGCACCACTAAGACCTCCATCTGTGTTTGTCTCTCCACAGGAGCGGCCGTTCCTCAAAGTGCTCCACCAGTGCCTACAGGTCCTCATTTCCGTTTCCCTCCATCCACTCCATCGGACATGCAGGGGTCTGAGGTGCTGCGGTCGCCCAGCAGCGAGGAACTGCGCAGTCCGGGGATGTTCGGCGGCCGCCGCATTGCCCGTGGCTCCGTCTCCGATTGCAGCGATGGAACTTCGGTCAACTCTGAGATCGAAGACGGCAATGGAGGCACTGCTGAGGAAAGAGTGACGGAAAGAGTGGCTGAGAGAGGAGGAGGAGGAGGAAGTGGAGGTGGTTTCCGAGGAGCCATTCACCCTCGTCTTTCTCATGAGGCGATGTTCAGGATGTATGGTGGACCAGGAGGTCACAGAGGTCATCGAGTGTCAGACATTGGTGGGCACAGGGTTCATCCTGAACCTCTCTCACCATTCACCGTCTCGCCTCTGCCCGGTCCTGGAGGCCCAGGCCTGTTGGCTCCGCCTCTCTCTCCAGCGCTCTCCATGACCCCAGGCTCTCACCTGGCCTACACGCCTTCCCCTTCCCTGTCGCCCATGCCTGGCTCCATCTTCTCCTTTAACCCAGAGGACATGCAGCGCTACCTGCAGGCTCACACCCAGAGCGTCTACAATTACCACCTGAGCCCTCGTGCCTTCTTTCATTACCCAAACATCATCGTTCCTCAGCCTCAGCGCCCAGACAAGGGCATGCCCGGACCCCAGGGCTGTGATCGCGGCCCTGCTGAGAGGCCCTCAGTGCTCAACAGCCATCACTCTAGCCTCCCACCACCTCACGCTCACCCTATTCACCATCACCTGGGGGAGGAGCAGCATCATTCGTCATTCAAGTTCAAGCTCCAGCCTCCCCCGCTGGGCCGAAAACAGCGCGACAGTCAGGGTCGACAGGGCTCGCTGTCCTCCTCATCTACATCCGGGCTGGGTTCTTCATTGTCGTTTGGGAGTGACCTTAGTTCGGCCAGCGGATCAGGACTGGTGTCCAACTCCTCCTCAACTGGTTCGCTAAACAGCGCTGGGTTGCCCAAGATTAAGGTAATCAGGAATTAGGTTCCGTACAATCACATGCACTATTTAAAGAGTTTTTTGTTCCCTGATTTTTGTTTGTTGAACAAAAAATAGATGGTGTGGTTTAAGTCGGACTAAAGGTCCTTACACATGGAGTACAAAGTTTTTGTATGCATTTTCTTTTCTTATTCGTCTTTCTTTTTATATCAAAATGCTTGCTATGGATGCGATAAGGCAGAAAATCATACCTGGTCCAATTTTTTAAATGACAGACGACAGACCAAAGTTGTGAAGGCAGTGTGTAAATGTAATTGATTTTTTTTTTTTTTTTTTTTTTTTTTAAGTGAACATTTCGGATGGGAATTTTGGACTCTGTCTAGAGACCTAAAGGCCTGGAATGCAACATGCAATGTATAGAAAGTACTAAGAATAAAACACTTGTTGACTTAGTAAAAAAAATGGGCATCATACATCAAACCAGTGATTTTTAAATCCTGTCCACGCTCTGCTCTGCATATATTTTTCATGTCTCTCTTATATAACACACCTGATTCAAATAACCAGAGCTCCATGCATGAACTGTGCCATTGTGCATACTATCCATCATAAATGTGATTTTATTCATTTTCAGTGCTATTTAGGACAGATGGGTTGGATAGTTTGCACATTGGGATGTGTTCTAATCGACTGCTCCCTACTCCCTGATCTGAAGTTCACTTTGAAGTGAGAAGTTTGAAGTGTGACATAATATACCTCTGTAAATAAATGATGTTTATTTATTCTCGCAAAACGTAATAGCCACTGAATGTAACATATATGCTCCTTTCAGACTGGAATCAACTTGTGCTAACATACAACAACAAACATACAAAATGTACCAAACGACTGAAGATCATACACTACAAGTCATTCCTAACTCATAAAGAAACTGTTTTAGCCTAGCTACTAGAAGACACGTGACAAAACAATGTGTTCTAAAGTGGTGTAAAATATCAAACATATTTGATATCTCCTGACTGGAAGGAACCAGTCTGGTGTGAGTATGTGCCCATCATACACTACGCAGTTTTTTAAAAATTGATTCTCCGTACTGCAAAACAAGCCAAAATGTGAGCAGAAGTCATGAAGTGCATTCCAGCGTTAAAAAGTTTACAGTGAAATACAAAACTTTTAATAATAAATAATAATAATACATTTTATTTATAAATGCCTTTCATAACACTCAAGGACACTGCACAGGAAAAAAATTATCAACAGTAAAAATGTGAAATACAAGCAACCAAACAACACAAAGAAACCAAACATATACAAAAGAAAACAGTGAATTCAAAAAGAATAAGCTTTAGTGAATAGGTTTTGAATCTAGATTTAAAGAGAGGGAGAGAATCTAAGTTGCGGATGCCAGGTGGGAGGGAGTTCCACAGAATGGGAGCAGAGCGAGCTGCTGAATTTTGGACAAGTTGTAGCTTACGGAGGGATTTCCAGGGAAGACCAAAGAGGAGAGAAGTGCAATAGTCAATACGAGAGGAAACCAAGCTGTGAACAAGGATAGAAGTAGAATGGGTGGAGAGAGAGGGACGAAGACTATTAATATTGCGCAGATGGAAGTAGGCAGAACGTGTAATATTGTTAATGTGAGATTGGAATGATAATGAGCTATCGAGGATGACACCCAAACTCTTAATTTGAAGGGAGGGAGAAACTGAGAAATCATCAATTATAAGGATAAAACTGTTGATTCCGATAGTAAGGATTTAGTGCTGATTTCCGTTTTGTCCATATTCAATTTAAGGAAATTGTGGGTAAACCCAGACTTTATTTCATAGAGGCAGTTAGTGAGGGAGGAGGGTGGAAGTGAGGGATTAGGTTGGCTAGAGAGATAGAGCTGGGGGTCATCAACAAAGCAGTGAAAATGGATATTTTATTTACGAAAGATGTTACCAAGTGGGAGAAGATAAGTGATGAAAAGAAGGGGCCCCAGGACAGAACCCTGGGGAACACCAGTAGTAACAGGTGAAGGCTGGGAACAGAAATTTTTTTTTTTTTTTTTTTAGAAATGAGTGAAACCAGTCAAGGGGTGTGTTTTGAAGTGTATGCAAAAGTATTGGTGATTGTTCACATGACTTCAAATGTTCAACATGTTTAATAAATTCTAAAATCAGACCAGTGTTAAAAATAGTCACTGTTTACTTCTTTGATGCTTCATTTTAACAAACTTAAAGTGAGAGTTACCACAGTCCTAGATAACCTGAAAATACATTTTCAGACCTGGGAAAACTAATTCTAGTTATGTTATATTATAAATTATTTATTTTCCTTGAACATGAGCGAAAACTGTTTTTTCTTTCTTTCAGTCATTACAAACAATTGTAAAATGAATGGAAATTGATCCGAACTCTGTTTTGACACTACATGCACACTCTCTCTCTATAGGTCGAGCCCATATCTGACATTGAATCTGAAGAGGAAGTCGAAGTGACTGACATCAGTGATGAAGAAGCTGATGAAAGAGATGAAGAGTTTGACGTTTTCCCCTCTCACTACCATAAACACCGTCATCATCATCCTCATCATCATCATCGTCATCACCATAATCATTACTCCCACAGCCAAAAGCACCAACAGCCCAACGGCACAGATGCCGCTCTACACCCAGATGAGGACTTAGAAGAGGAGGTGTTCAAAGCCCCTGCCCCTCCACCCTTCTTCCTCCCTCCCACCTCTTCCTCAGGTGATAGCCGGCGCGGTTCCACCGTTGTGAAGAGCGAACCCGTGGAGCCAGTGGACATACAGCTGCCCTCCGGTGGCCTGCCACAACCCAACTCCCAGTGTATCCCACTGAAGCTCCGGTTCAAGCGGCGCTGGGACCAGGACCAGCACATGGAAGAGGCAGAGGACAAGAAAGTGAGAGGAGAAGAGAGGGGGAGAGAGAGGAATGGGATGGCGGAGGAGAGCGGAAGTGGGAGCGGAGAAGCAGAGAGCCCGCCTCCTCTCGCTCATCACAGAGTTAGCGCCGAGCTCCACCGAGCTACGGCACAGCTGTCACTGGAGAACAAGGAGTGCTGATACGCATGGACACACGTAGACAACTGCTGATACACAACTCTACAACTGCTGATGGACCCACACTCTTACGAGACTCTTCTTAGATCAATGACTGCTGATACTGACAACAGTAATTCTGACACATACACTGCACACTTAGACTAACTGACCTTTGCTTAATCGAATCCCTTTCCCCAGGCTACCCTCGTTCCCCCGCCAGCACACGTTCCAGTACATCTCATCGTGACCGTTATGAGGAATGAGTTCACCCACGTGCCCCGGTGACCCTCAGGAGTCCTAAACTTTGACCTTTGGCACTAGAGAATATTTTATATTTTTAGAAGAGAATTTTATTTTGCAAAGTGCCTGTGAGCTGTCCCTCAAAACCCCTCGTAGAGAACTAGAGACGGGCCTCAGAAAGAGCGGTCTGGTTCGAGGGACTTGATCTTCTTCTCCAGCAGCCCAGCATTATTTTCCTCAGCGACAGACTGTGATCCGTCTCCATGTGATGTGGTGGGATACAGATGCACAGAAAGTCACAAACAGACACTGTTCTAAAACCAGCCTGGTCAGAAGTCTGAACCCTCAGGGACAAAATCCCTCAACACACACACATACACACACACACCCACACACACAAAGACATGATCCCGTTCTTATTCCCTGTATGATGTGTGTCTGATTCGAGTTTGATTGTGTGTGAGTTTTGGAAATCTAGCTGTGTGTAAGTTCTCAGGATATCTCGCTCCTTTCCTTTTTTTATCCAGTCCAGCTCACCTTAAAACTCTCGCTATCTCTTTTTTTCCCTCTGGGACCATACCTGAATCACTTTCATTCGTTCGGGCGTAAAATGAGGTTCAGAGACCATGCTCCTAAATCTCTTAAACGGCTAGCTCCTTAGTTGGTTAGTCTTTAAACGACAATTTGAAGGTAATGCACATAAGGGCGCTCATAACAAGCTTCCCTTGTATAGGCAGTCCTTTAGCGTGAACTAAACCAGCATCCCACACACAAACACACATACACACACACAAGCTTGTACAGTGAAACTAGACTCAATTTTGAACTATTTGGCACTTGATGATGTAACCTTTTGAACCAAGTGCTGATTCTTTGTCCTGATTAAATGTTTTTCAGCCATATAGAACAGCTGCGGACTCCTGTAAGGGGTTTCAATAGCAGTTTCAATCCATAATACCAAAATTTAATACTAACTTAAATATAGAAAGACAGTAGAAGGCTTGTTGCCAGAAGTTGCACTCTCACACACACACACACACACACTGCCTCTTATGCCTTGTTTTAATAGCATGTCTGAAAAGGAAATACAAAATCTTAAAAAAGAAACAGTATACACTCAATATACCTTTATATATTATGTGTTACACATACTATAAACGGAAAGCATAGCATTAACAGATGTATCGGTTTGAGGGGGTTTTGTAACAGATTTTGTTTTGAGGGGAAGGTTGACGCTTCTCCTCGGGGATAATGTTGCTATTCGGATAAGGGAAGTAAATGTTGCTTTTCTTATCACGTTAATAAAAGGTGGGGTAGAGGGGCAAAAGACTAAATTGTACGCATGACTCTAAGAACGTGAGCACGAGAGCTTTGCACCACAGATGATGTGGCACATTCGGTTCTTTAACCAGCACGCACCTCCTCAACATCCTGTTCCTACTGCCACAACTGATGTGTGTGTGTGTGTGTGTGTGTTTGACAGAGGCTGCAGGTCTCTGTGCATGTATGTCACACCACACCCAAGGCTGTAATTCTTCTGAAATCTTGCATCATGAACCTCATAAACCTGTGTGCACTAAAGCCCTGTGGAAGTTGAGCACAGGACTTGAGACATCAGCAGGGTGACCAGTCAGAGGATATAATAGTTTTCCAGTGACAGGAAGGAGTTATATCATGGCTGAGGTGTCTCTAAGATAATGCATAAGTCAAAATCGAACCTGCGACGGTGTCACCTCCTCAAACTTTCTTCTAGCTGCCTTATTTTAATCAGATTTGATTATGTTTAAGATCTCCTCATGCTTTCTTATTCGACGAGTCAAGTCTTTAACTGGGGTGCACTTGTTTTACTCCCGGCATACCTCAAAATTGAAAAAAATGTAAGATGGGGTGAGCAGTATTGACCAGTGCGATCTGTAAACTTTAGTTTGGGCACAAAGTGAGTTCATCGTTTCTCTTTAGGAGGGAAGTTATTTGTTTTCTCTTAGGCTGCTCTCGTTGGTTTTCCCAGGATGTCACTTTTTCAAGTTTTGTTTTGTTTTTCATCCAATCTGCTCATGTTTATCTGCTCTCTGATGTCAATGTTGCTAATTATTATTAGTTATTATCATTATTTTGTTGACATTTTCTCCTCATGTTGTAGTCATGATAACATTGTATACAATACTGTAAGAGATCCTTTTAAGAATGTTTCCCCCAGCCCTGCCTTCCCATGAACAACCCGACAGTGTGTTTAGTGTAACATTTTAAAATTCTGTAAATTAACGTAAAACTTTAACTTTAAAATAGCTGGTTATTGTGGAGAGATATAGGATGGAGGAAGGGCATTCAGGGGAGGATCGGGCTTTTGATTTGAACTCATGTCATGTAATTGTTATTTTGTAGTGTTACTGATTTCTTGCTCTTGTAAAAAAAAATTTCATCGGAGGATTGTATGATTTTAAAAGATATATTGTGTATTGTTTATTGTGTAAAAGTCTCTATCTCTCTCACTTTCTTTCTCGAAAATTTATTTCTGTGGTTCCATAATTCATAATAACAGGTTTTAATACCATGATGTAACATTTTAATTCCTCCTTTATTCATTTTTGTGTTCTTTTTCAGAATTGTAATTAAAATGCAATCAGGGTCAATTAAACTGGTTAAAAGCCATCTGGTTTCTGCCACTTTTTTTTACAACACGAAGTTGTCCATTTTAGCTTTGCAAGTACAATTTCCTTTCCAGAGTTTTCTAGAAGCTCCTGCTTGTGCGTAGTTTATATTTTTGTTACTTTGAAGACCCATGCGTCTTTACATCTACACTCTGATGCAGTGCAAATATGACCAAAATGACAAACAAGTCAATTTTAGTAAATAAATGAAAAAATAATAGATTTATAAATCCATGCCAATCAATATACTTGAAAAGACCATTAGCTGCTGAGAGGTTCTTTATAAATTCATGTTGCTTATCCAGCCTGTTGATATAATAAATAACATAAACACTTTAAGACTGACCTCTGCTGTCTGAAAAGCAGAAGTACAAGCCTTATCAAGTATCTGAAAACATCAGCGTTGATTGTTTTTGGAGGCATCTGTTTGCTCATACAAAATATATATGCACTATAAACATCAAAGTAAGTAATACAGCTTAATAAATTATTTAATTTTAAGAGGAATATGAATAATATCTGATAATAAGCAAAGATTTTGTAACTTCTGTTATGACTGTGTTATGAGTGGCCGCATATGTGTTCCACTTTATAGCATCTGCTTTCTTATTAAGTGTCTGAAGGTGAGCGCTTCAAACAGAGAGAGAGAAAGTTTAAACTCTTTAAACTTAGTGCAAGGACAGGTTCAGTTGGACTGTGAATTTTCACACGTTTACTAGTAACTTTTTGTATGCACTACTGATTTAACTTATTCAGGTATCTGTCTACTCATTTAAATCAATGTTCTTTATGAGCACTGACTGAATAAAAACGTTCAATAGGTGGGCTGAGGGATTCAAATAAAACCTGTGATTACATTTCTGCCTCTCGTTCCTCTCCTCGTCCCTGTCATGTTTTGTTTTGTCACATTCTCTGTCTGTCGTCTCCCTTTTACTTCTTTTATCACTTCAGTCGACGCCTGCGATTCAGAGAACTAGAGGAGGGGATGCAGTTCCCTGTTGCTTAGTGGGAGTGTAGGGTAGAGGGATAAATGTATGACAGCTGATTGACACAGCATAGCAGAGCTAAAAGACAGGGGTCGAATCGTGGAGGGGGTCAGGTCAAAGGGCAGGGCTCTAGGGAGAAGAAGTGCTAATAAGACACTTGAGTACTACAAAAAGTGCATTATTTTAAATGCTCCATTTCCATCGTCAAAGAAAAGTGCGCTAAAGAACTTCACCTTGTTTTCAGTGTTTTGAAGAACCCTAAGCCACCACACAGCGGCGCGTGCACATATGTCTAGTTTTGTGCTTACCAAGATAAAACCGACAGAGGTCGCCCTATATTGCTTTACCATTTGAGATTGGCGCTTGAGAGAACTTGACTCTGTCTACAACAGCGATTATGTAACGATGCCTTTGCTTCTCAATAGAAATTCACTACGAACATTCATTCGATGAATGTAGATGTGCGATTCAATGCGTCAATGAGTTTTTCTACGCTTGAATATGAAAAAAAAAAAAAAAAACTTGTACAAGTATTTGAACAATATTTTAAAAGTGTAATACTTTTTTTCCGGGTGTGTTTTAAAACACTGTCTTACATGGCTTTTATCAGTCACTAGTATGTTGTCCTACTACGCATCAAGCATGGGGTTAGACGAGTACGTCAGGCCACGCCCCTATCATCCAGCTGGTGGCAACATGCTTGATGACTTCATCGCTGAGTATGATCATTGGCTCGTCGACGCGGCCCCTCTGGCCAATCACACCGCGGCACGATGACGTCACCTCCAAAATCCTGCAAGCGTTGTATGAGAAGGGCGGGGCGCAACGGCACATACGTTAGAGACAGCGGAATGCTGCACAACGATTGGCTGTCGCACACGAGGTGAGGGGCTGTTGCTGAGAGAAAAGCGAGGCAGAGTGGAAAAAATCGAGAGCGAGAGCGACAACAGTCTATCCCGTATTCACAAGCATTGTAGTGTGAAAGTGAAATGGTTAGTCAGATCCAAGGGGGGCTTTATATTGATTAAAATAATAAGTTTAGTGATTTTACTATTCATCCTCAGAACTTACATTTAATATAGCAAACGGTTTTAAAACCGAAACGTATCATTTATTTATTTTTTAGTTTAGAAACATTTCTTGCCGTTCAGAGGAAGTGAAAAAACAGTGATTTTAGGATTAAGTGTAGCGCTGTCGTTTGTGGTAAACACGCACCTTTATTTAGAGAGCGAAAACTCGTATAGCGTTATTGGCCAGCGCTTCTTGAACGCTTCCCTAGTGCCCGCCCACACCCTGTTCCTATGGTTCCCAGCGCTCTCATTGGATACTGTAACTTTTGGAGTGAGCGCCGGCTTGGTATCTAGCCTCAATTCTATTGGCCCAGAGCGCCTGCCAATCAAATGGAATAAACCCCTGAGAAACGCCTCTAACTTTGTGCTGTCACATCCATAGGTTACTGTATCTGTCAGTGCGCTCTGATTGGTCAAGCGGGCCAGCTGTTAGTGGTTCATTCACCATTTTGTGACTGTAGTGGAAAAGGGATTCATATAGTTTTTAATCCCTGTCTGAGTTGCTGTTGGGAGGGGGTAAAGATGTTTTACGGAGGACCGATATAAAGTAAAATTCCCGACAGACAGAAGACATGGATGGACGTTGCTCGCCGCTTCAAACGACAGGACAGAGCCCTTTTGCATTTTGCACCGTAATTTCATCGGTTACCTCCTAAGTATTTCTGCTGTTTTGGTAAGTAGTTATTACTCAAACGAATCCACCGCTAACATGAGTGACAACCCGCATTTTAGCCACGAGTGTTGTGTGCAAAAGACAAATGGAGAACAACCCAGCTCGCTAAAATATCAAGGAAGGACCTAGTGCAAGAATAAGGAAGGGGGTGGGGATGCAGAGTTAAACTTTGTCAAATGTTTTAAAGACAGCGTTCAAAACCAAGCTTTTGAGTCATTTATGAAGCTCTCCCTTTTCCATAATTGTTTGCACTGAATGGCATGAGTTTGAGCAACTTGAACAGAGCAGACTCGTGCACTGCGTTACGCACTGGCAGGATTACGCTCGAGGAAGGAGTGCTCTACCTACAGTACTAGCGAGTAAGAACGTCACGGCGCCAATGCAAAAACAAACAAATTAATACTTTACTCCGTGACCGACGCTATCACTCGGACTTCTTCCATCAGCTCTCTACCAGGGCGGCTCATAAAGGTGGATAATTTGCAACTTTTTCCTGCATGCACGTCCTTATTGACATCCTTCGCGTAGTGTTTTTGCGCGTCAGTTTAAACGCGTTTTAAAGCTTTCTTATACTCTCTTAAAAGGCCTTGTCTAATTTAGCTGTTGCGAGTCCTTGGCATAGTACTACTCCCGTGACATTGCGAAGCGCTGCGAGTACTACTACTACCACCGGCGGCTTTCGTGCGCATTCGGACTGTACGCTTTTTATTGTTGTGCATTATTTTAACGGCTCGCCTCGTAGTCAAATACGTGTCGGGATACGTCCTCGTGAAAATATAGCCTTTCATCCAAACTGCAATTTTGCAATCAGTTAATATTGTATTTGATATTTAAAAAGTATCA
Source organism: Enteromius afrohamiltoni (assembly GCA_034779775.1). Lineage (NCBI taxonomy): Eukaryota > Metazoa > Chordata > Actinopteri > Cypriniformes > Cyprinidae > Enteromius > Enteromius afrohamiltoni. The sequence goes on from JAUYWG010000051.1 coordinate 6,406,702, forward strand.
TTCAGTCCTAACGGGCCTCTTTGAATAGTGCCGTGTTGACACAAGTGGGTTTTTTCGTGTTACACACTCCTGAGGTTTTGTCATCTTCAGGGATGCACGTCAATAAGATGCATTCTGCTGTTAAAGAGTGTGTCCACAGTGATGGCTCAGTTTGCCTGCATTAACACCATCCGTCAATTCATTTCTCATCAGGTCATGTGTGCCACTTTGCATGTTTTTAGTAATGGTAGGTGTTTGCCATTGAGCACCTTTGCTCCTTTGGGTCATGGTGGATAAATGAGTGATATTCTTCCATGTCTGACTGATGGTGGTGGAGTGTTGATAGGATGTTGTTTTGGGCAGCCTTTCGTCTACGTCACTCACTACATGTACTGCTTCAGCATCCATACAGCTCGTATGGTACGCGCTTTATAGGTAATGTTTAGCTGCTGATTTCAAAGCGTTTGAACTCTTTTGCAGGGAATTTTTGCATGGCTGCCGGTTTTTGAAAGAGCGAGGCATGTGTCCCTGATGCCCCTTGTTGTGCGCTCATCTCTTGAGTTTCTAAATGTTTTTGCTGTTTCATGTGTGTGACTGTAACATCCCCTTGGTGACCCACTTTAAAATCCAAATAAAGCAGGTAAATACAGTTGGAAATGGTCGGGACTGGGGAGGAAGGAAGTCATAGCACCCATGCATGCCCCTGAGCTGCACGACACTGCACTGCTGCAGCCCTGCACCCTTCTGTATGCCCCAGAATGCACATTTGCAGAACAATCTGTGAATGAGCACAAAATCAGTGTCGATACGCAATGTGCATTGTGTGGAGTGGGCAGATCGTTGACTTGAAGATCGCACACATTCGTGGCGTATGGCACTGTCGTGGGTTGTTTTTGTTGTTTTGTTTATTTGGTAATCCACTTTTTTTTTTTTTGCTTCGTAACACTGCAGTGGAGCGATGCATTGTAAGACTTATTCTCCAATTAAATCTGAGTAGTGTGACAGGCTGGCATACTGGCATCACAACTGCGTGTGAGTCTGTGTCCCCCTTTTCTGTCGCACATCAGTCTGAATATATAAGATAGGTGCTGTATTGACCCCTGAGGGGAACAGTGTATAGATGTATGGTTGTGTTTTGGTTTGAGCAAAGTCTTTGGCACAAACAGTTGCTCCACTGACAACTGGTTCACCGTCAGCAGTCTGTGTGTGTGTGTGTATGATCTTGCGTATTTGTGCTTGGCATTGGTGTCTGACGCATTGTATATTCTAGGCTATACATTAAAAAAAAAATAGATCATTGTGCAATATAGCTCTCTTAATCATGGTGGCTTAAATTGACAATTTAATATGTGTGAACGTGAAATATGTTCTGGCTCATTTAATTCACCTTAATAAACATATAGCCTGTGTACAAAATGACTATTAAGTGAAAAGGAAAAACAAATGGATTTGTTGAGGCTTATAAACAGGAACCATTCTGATATAAATAATTTGACCTTTTAGGATCAATAGATGTTTAGTGACAGCTGAGCGTATCTTGTCCATTTATCAAGTGAAGTCAAGTAGAGTTTTGATGTGGATTCAAGTTGTACTGTACAGCAGTTGTTGGCCTGAGGATGAGGACGGCAGGTTTTACAGCGATGTTCACGTAGACTCATATAACACAGCAACGTTTGAGCTGAAAACACTCCGCTCAGAGTGTGTGCCTGGATTGGACTTCTGTCATATGGCTGACATCAGAGTTTTTCTTGCTTTAGTTAGACCTTTAATACAGGTATCATGCTAATATCCAAAATGCTGAGGCTTCGTTTGACCAGCTGTAGTCATACATAGGAGTCAGAGCTGTCACAGTCACAGGAAGTGGACCTAGGATTAGCTGAATGTGCGCGCGTGTCGTTTTGCATGACTGTTGTTGCACAAAATAAATATCTGAATGTATGAATGTTATATAGTTTATAATTTGTAAAATAGAATTATTTAATGTGCTAATCTGTTTACTTAGAATTTAACATTTAGGCCTAAGTGCATTTCACAGATTGCTGCTCATCTTAGATTTTTTTTTTTTTGGGACCCCAGTATTATTTAGACTAGAATTCTATCATTATATCAACGCAATGAAATATATTACAACATTTAAATTAAACCTGTTTATATAACTTGGGGACAAGCCAGCTTGCGTTATACAAGCATTACTAGTTTTCCAATTTGTTCATTAAACCTAGTTAATGCAGATTTGAAAAGCAAAATTCTTCTACGTGAAAAACCAAGGGAGACCTGAGATGATTGTGATTTAGTTGTCAAATGACATTTCCTGGTAAATTATCAGTGGTTTAAATGAATGAGAAGTAAATCTTTGGATAAACAGTGATTAGGTAAAAGTAAAAGGGTCACATGTTTTCTGTGGGATGTGCAGTTTGACATCATTGATGGGGTTTTCAGTTTCCTGAGCAGGAATTTCTAGAAGCTGCAGGGATCACTGAATTTATGCAAACGTAGCAACACTTTTTAACAACACGCTTTAAGCTTCACGGCTGAGAAGATTATATATGATCGTGGTATATTTCAAATTGCTGTGATAAATTTTCTGATCATGGGCATGGCATAATTTGTTGAATTCTGTCAGCCATAAACAAGAAGTTGAAAAATCGTTTGCAGTACTAAATTATACACAAACTTAAGGGTCATGTTTCTCTACATCAGTTAAACAACAACTTCGCTTATCATATATTAATAGACCAAGGACAAGGAAGACACAGCATGTTCAGGATTTATTGTGTCAAAGATTATCATACACTTACAATCGTATTATAGCTTCATTGCTTAAGATATTGCAGTCATGCTTTCACTTTTAAAAACATTATTTATTAACATAGGAAATGTTATGCATCCCCTGATTTTTATTTATTTGTATTTTTTTTTACAGATTTTATTGTGTTTTTGTTTTTATTGTTTTTAGTGTTTCATTAAATTTAATTGGTGTGCTGGGTGACTCTAACTGAATATTACACAACCATGTGATACACTACCAACTGTGGCTTAGAGATTTACACCGTGATTTGTATGTTCTGCAATTTATTGTGAATGTTGTTTTTGTGAATATACTGAAATGTGTACTAAAGCAGTATATTGAGGTGAAATTGCCAGTGAGCAATCATTTTTAAATCAATCTCGTAGTATGAGCTAGACCTAATTACTTTAGTTTAGCTTAAATGTTATTAGTGTGTAGATTAGGCCTTGCTTTTTCTTTTTATACATTGTTTACTTACAATTATTTCTTTTTGACCTCCATGTAAAAAAAGACACTCACACTTTCTTCATGGTTTTACATTTACATCAGAGACTTTCTGACTCCCCATCAGGGGGAATACAAGGGAAAAACATGATATTAAATTACCAACCTACGCTGAGGTCAGAAAAAAAGCTGATAATAGTGGAATTTACTCTGAATTTTGACTTGATTGTTGACTCATGCATTGTGCTTTGATATGGGCTTCCAAAGCAACTACTTTTTTTTTTTTTGCAATTACTATACTAACATGCTGTAACACTAACCATCCCAAAAGCCTTCTCACAAACACATTTTCTAAAATTTCGGTAACAGATTGTTCATAATGTGATGCATTAGATACCGAATTTTGAGTTAAGCCTAATAACATTATTTTCTGTATAAAATTCCATGTAGTAACCAGGAAGGAAATCTCTCTCCACTGCAAATAAACAGTTTTAAGGTCAGTAGGAATGGTGGGTGGGGTGTCTCTTGGTATGACTCAAAGAATTCCCTAATTCTCCTTTTAAAGCCATCTCTCACAGGAAAATCCTGTGCGTGTGTTGTTTGTGTGGGAGTGTCTGTTTGCAGATTTTTTGTAAGTGGGTGGGAGTGTGGAATAGTAGAGAGAGTGAAAAAAACTGAGTGTAGAGGAGTGTGATTTCACACACGTGTTTCTGTGTACGAATGAATAAGGACAAGCTGGTAAAGGGGGGCTGGCTTTAAATGCATTTCATGTGTGAGAGTGAATGTGTGTTTCTCTCTTGCTGAATTCTCAGCCTGACTTCCCTCATTTTTGTGTATTGCAGCGTGACAGCAGATGCTAAAAATGTCTGTTTTGTGTGTGTGATATTGTAATGTGGATATGGGAAAAGAGGCACAATTCGTTATGCACATGGGTGCTATGGATCTCCCTCACATTAGAATCAGAAAGAGCTTTATTGCCAAGTATGTTTGCACACACAAGGAATTTGTTTTGGTGTCACAGCTTCCAGTGCACAGAGACAACAACAACAACACAAAGAAGAATAAAATAAAAACAAAAAACAATAATACATTTAAATAAATAAATGAAATGTACAGGTGTGCTATGGATAAAATAGAAATAGTATAAAAATAATGATTAGAAACAATAATAAGATGAAGGATGTACTATAATGTAGGGTGATAGAATAAACGTTGCTTATTGCCCATATTTTTATTTACAGCTGGAGAACTATTACCTGTTCATGAGGTAGATTGCCTGGGAAAGAAACTGTTGTTGTGTCTGACTGTCATGGTATTCGGTGCTCTTAAGTGCCTACCAGGTGGTAAAAGTTAAAGAAGTCATAGCTCAGATGTGAGGGATCCACAGTGATTTTCTGAGCCCTTTTCCCCACTCTGGATGTGCACAGTTCTTGAAGGATGCGCAGGGGGTCACCAATAATCCCTTCATTATTTTGATACCTTTTTATTGAGAGATATAGATCCACAGGAAAATCACAATCATGAGATAATCTATTTCCCACACATTGATAGCTGATTTGGCATATCTTTGCTTTGTAGGACATATTAAAGTAAAAATATTAAAAACACTTATGTTACAAAGCACTTATGACAAATAGTTTTTTCTCTCGTTATTTAGACTGTGTAAGTATGTAGATCTACCCATTATATTGATACTCTTTTAATTTGAACACACTTAAGAAATATGCAATATTTAACTACTGTCTTGCCTAATGCAACAAAATCCAAGGCTTAAATACGCTATCAAATCCGGTTATCTTGATTTTGGAATTTGAGGATAAAATTGATGCATTTTTATCATGTATTTCTTTTAGTCTTTTTTTTTTGAGAGCCGCGTTCTTTTAAATGCAGATATGGATTTAAACTTAATGGTAGTATGTTTAACTAATAGGTGCGAACTATGGATAAATAATTTCATTTTTTAATACTAAGTACAATGTGTTGTCTCTGTGTTTTAAACTTTTATTTTCAAATAAATTACATAATACATTTCTTAATATATCATACTTTAATAAATCCACATATATTTTATTTTTAATAAAATAACCTTGACTTAAAAACACAGATCTTCACCTACACATTTCACATAAAATATAATGTTATGTACTTCTTAAGTGTTTTCCCATATAGCACTGAAATTTACACCACAGGTTCAAGCTTGGGAAAAAATATTTTGAAAGACTTAATATCTTTTCTGCACACCATTTAACTTTCAGTAAGTATATCAATCTTTACAATTATTTTGTTTTTTAAATCAAAGCATGTTAACTGTAGAATTTCTATCATCCAGCCTTGTTTTCAGAAAAGAACTTGGTGTTCTGGAGTATGTCCATTGCTGAAGGTTTCCTCTTTGTACATTTCCCTTTTGAATTTGTTGTTGCGTGTGAAACTAACATGTGTTATTCAAAAGTACTTTCATGGTGTGCTGTTTTGCTGTAGATCTTTTACTCTATATGCTATTTAAATAACATTGATATCGAAACATCTGCCTAAATATAAACATTAGATTACTTTTTTTATTTACCTTTTTGTGTACACAGCAGTACCTTTTCTATTTGAAAACATTTGCACATGTGAATCAGTATCTTCCCAATTGTTCTATATTGACAACAACTCTTTAATTTTTTTCTTCTTGTTATAGGTCATTGTGAGGAGAAGGAAACCTCAAAAAGCCTATTAAACAGGGGAAAAGAAAGAAGAAAAAAGAGAAGAAAGAAGTAGCTGTGACACTAAAAAAGATGAGGCCACCAAAGAAACAGAGAGGACGCTCTCCTTTATCGGCAAGAGCAAAAGGAGCAAGAAAACGAGGGGGCAAACCTGAAGGACATTCACAGACAACACCGCCTGGACCTTCAAACCAGAAATACACTCCATCCAAAGAAGACAGCTCTCAGGACAAGCATATCAAGAGTAGCAGCATCCTAAACAGTGAGGGGTTAAAAGAGCAAATAAGAGAAAGGACAATGGAAACATCAAAATCCGAAGAGAATGCCGTAATAATGAATAAGGCAAAAAGCCCCAGTAAAGTTAACACTAACAGTTTAACAGATAATACAGACTCAACTCAAGCCAGCAACGCACATGAAAATTCACATAGTAATAGCACAGACATCTGTAACACAAACACACAAAACTTTACTAGCACAAACAGTAAAGGTAGCAACCAACATGCAAACAGCATTGCTAGCAATACACAAAACACAAATACTACAGCCAACAGTTTAAATAAAAATAACTCATTGAGTGCCAACCACACTTCCACCACACCCTCCAGCCGAAAAACAGCCACTTTCAAAGCCAGGGTGCCCAAGAAGAAATACATGTATGAACATCAAGCTTCCAGTACCTCTCCCATCAGTTCAACCCCTGTAGTCCAACTCACTATTCATAGCAACCATCTAAGTTCCCCACACAACTCTGTTTCTCAAAGCACTACTCCTGTGTTTAGAAATGATTTAGTTAAAGCAGATATTTCTGACCAGGACAATAATGGGAATAATAGGAGAGAAATGGGGAAAATAGCAAGCACAGAAATTCAAAAAGGAGATAGATCGAAAGGGGATATGTTGAAAAGTGAGGTGCCTACCGAAGGAGAAAAGGTGGTTCAAATGGTGGAAGTAGATGGATATGGGGAGCAAGCCCCAAATTCTGTGCGCTCATCATCCACAGACACAGCCAGTGAACACTCTGTGGATCTGGAGGTCCTTGAGCCCTCTTGTGTGCAGCTAAATTCAGGGAACCATGTAAGAACGTCAAAAAGATTCAACCTCTCCAACAATTCAACCCTATCTGTCCTCTTGTCCCCCACTCACACACAAATTGAGCAGGGAGGGTCTGCAACAATAGCAGAAGCACTAGCTAAAGGACTGAAAAACCAAAGGGTGCTAGCACGTAGAAGACCAAGAACTAATTTAAAAGAAGATGAGAAGCTGCTCAAGGAATATGTATTTAGCTGTGGTGTGGTGCGTGGGTCCAGTAGAGAGCAGCTAAATGTAGAGTTACAGATTAATGGGGAGGGGACACTGCTGTCATATCCATTTCATACATTAGTAAGTCGCCCACACCAACCCATTGACCTCATCTTAGACGCCCCACCCCCAGGAAATGAACTTGTGGAGGTTGGGACGCGTGTTTGTGTGCCTTATGGAGGAGATAAAGGTAAAGAGTGGTACAGAGAAGGTGTGGTTGCTCAGGTAGACTCTCACTCAGCTTGCCCCTACATGGTGCTTTTGAAGGAAGAAGTGGAGCGGGAAAAAGAGAGGTGCAGCAATGAGGAGATGCAACAGACATTAAGTGCAAAGACTGTATGGGTTACCCGCCAGAACTTGCGCCTCCTTGTTCCGCCATGGGATGGGGTTATGAGAGAGAAAGAACGGGAGGAGAGAGAGCACAGGGAGGAGATAGAAGTGGAGAGAGAGCTATGTCAGTTAAGTGAGGGAATGGATTTAAGTGCATGTCCTCCCAGGGAGAACTGCAGATTCCCATCTCCAGACACAGGGGTTCATCACTTTGGAAGCACACATCTTTCATCTTCCACTTCACCAGCAGTTGTTATGGTAGCAAACAATATGTTTAGTTTAGCAACTAGGAGGGAGGATGATGGAACTCAGAATAGGGAAAGAGTCAAAGAAAGAGAACATGAGCGAAAGCAACTGCAGACTCCTGGGGTAGACATGGAGGTTTTGCGGCTAAACATGGCACCCCTTAGAGATGGTGGAGGACCCATAGTTTCAGGGGGACCAAAAGCAGGTGTGTCTAATCAGCACAGACAAATTCTTTCCAAACCTCCTGGGTATCCAAGTCCCATTACAGTGGTGCGAGGCATCGCCAGAACCTCTTTAGGAAGTCCACAGCCCACCTCTTCACCTACAGTTTTAGGGTCTGATGGGGGTATCTCTCACCCTATACCACCCTCTGTGCCTCCTTCCCCGAGCTCCAGGGGTTCTCTGACACCTCTGGAAAAGACTCCTACACCTTCACAGACCTCCACCCCAATTCCAGGGAGTTCTGCCTCTTCTTCTGCTTCTTCCTCAAGATCAAGGACACCATTGTCAGCTGCCCAACAGAAGTACAAGAAAGGCGATGTGGTTTGTACACCTAATGGGATCCGAAAGAAGTTCAATGGAAAGCAATGGCGGCGCTTGTGCTCACGAGAAGGCTGCATGAAAGAGTCCCAGCGTCGTGGCTACTGTTCTCGCCACCTCTCCATGCGTACCAAAGAAATGGAGGGAGCAGTGGGAGAGAGAGGGAGTGGAGGAGGTGGAGAGAGTAGCTCAGGGACTGTGACCCCTTCAGATCTGCGGGGTCGTGCTAGCAGTGAATTCGATTGGGAAGAGACTTCTCGCGACAGTAGTGAGACAAGCAGTCGAGGAACTGACTCTCGTCCACGTCTTGGCTTGCCGTCGCTGCTTCCTCAAGACTTCTCTCGTTTTGACTTTGACGAATGTGAGGCTGCAACAATGCTGGTATCCCTGGGCTCAAGGTCTGTAACACCCTCATTCTCACCAATTTCAAATCAGTCCCCATTCTCACCAACACCTTCCCCATCAGCTTCGCCACTTTTTGGCTTTCACCATGCAAATTTTACTCCTATTACTGCCTCTCCAGTCTTGCCTCCTCGCCGCCACAAACACCCCAGTGGTACTAACAGTGGTGCCCCAAAACATGGAACAGAAGGCACAGAGAGGGAGAAAGACAGACACTTGTCTGGCATTGTGCCATCCTTCCACACCAGTTTAACCTTCACTGTACCTATGAGCCCAGGCAAACGCAGGACGGATGCCCCACCTCCCCCTGCTCCACTGTCACAGGAATATGGCAAACCCGATCAGGAACAAAGCTGTCGTGAGCCTTCTCTTGTAACAAACCTCTGCATTATCTCTCCTCAGACCACTACTGTCACGCACCCCCAAAGACTGTCTTCAACCACTGCCTCTTCCCCACCCGCTTCTCCCCTAAGCTTAGAATCAGGTTCACAATGTACAGTCTCCCAGCAGCCTTTGAGAGACTCTCCAGTAATAGTGAGAAATCCTGAGGTTCCTTTAATAAAGTTTACAGAACTCCCACTGGCCAGAGTTGCAGAGGTGGACAGGACCAGTTCCACAGAAAACAGCCAAACTGGGGTGCATTCAGAGACAGGACTACAGGTTCCTGTTCCAATTAACGCTGCTTCCACTAATGGATCTGTCTTACTGCAGAATCCCACCTCAACTCTTGTTCTAGTGTCTACTACCTCTTCCGTTCCAAACCCAACCCCTGCAGGTCTACCTACGCAATCCAGTGCCACCTTAGCCTGCATATCAGTGCCTAGCCCAGTCCCAGGGCCTGGTCTCATTGGTGCAGGTGATGGAGGGGGACAAGATAAGAATGGCCAAGTGACACTGCAGCAGCCTGTCCCTTGTCACCCTGCTCCTACTGCCCTGCTGCCGCTCATACTTCCCACTGAGACCTTGCATCCTGTGCCATGCAAGGACATCATCATGGGGCGACCTGGAACTGGTAAGAGAATATATTTACATTTAATGCTAAAGGTAATGTTTAAATTGTGATTCCCTGGAGACGTTAGATAATAACAAAAGTAAAATGTTGTGTTATACTAATGTAATGAAAATTTAAAAAAAGAAACAATTTATAGAATAAAGATGTACTATTATTTGTCAATTTTGTCTGCTCAAATAAAATATCAAAACGTATGTCAAAATATAGATTTTATATTACATTTTTAAGTTAAGTTATAAAATTAAGTGTTAAGTAACTAAACTATTTTAATGAATTGTGTATTTTATTATAGTAAAATAAAGGAATAGTTCACATAAATAGCCATTTTCATTATCATTTGCTCAGCCTCATGTTGTTCCAAACCTGTATAAAAAATGCTTGAATACTTTTTAAAGCATGTTTAAACCATTTAAATGTGAACCAATGAAACATAATACCAATACAAATAATAAATGTGAACCAATATTACAACATAAATGAAACATATATAAACATGTTATGTAAGGAATAAAGTACAGTTAGTCTGTCAAAAAACGAAAACATGACAGAGCTGAAATTAGTATTTTTTTGTATGTGTAAGGAAAAGTTCACAAGGACAAGTTATGTTGGAAATCCGTTGCCTGGGACAACAATCAGTTATACAATTTGTTTATCATTCAAAACGTTTTGCAAAATGTGATCAGTGACACCCACTTATATATATATATAAACTTATAAATATATACAAATATATTTGAGACAGCCATGTTATTAACATTACATTAATTTTATATCACAGTGTTGGTAAATGACCGAATTACACATATAATATCAAAGTTTTTCTTTGTAATGATTCTATTTAAAAACTTGAAAAAGTACAGTTAAAATGTATTTGTTTTTTTTATAATTATAATATTAAAAATGATAAATATGCTTGAAATATGTTGTTTGCATAAATGTTTTGCATTGTTAAAAAGAGAATATTGCTTCAGTTTTTCTAAAATGTTTACCTTATTTTGTAATATTTTCCACATTTTAACATGACGCTCCGTTTCTGCTGATGAAAAGCAGTCCCACGACATGCTCTTCTCATCACCATACCTTACATGTGTCATTTTAATTCTGGGCGATGTTAGATTTGTCTTAAAAGATCTTGGTCTCACCACAAAATCTTTTCACACATAGCACTGGGTATATATCTTTTACAGACTTGTGCTATGCTGAGATGCTGAAATTTTAATCCCATTTTAGCTACAGAATTAGTGCACTGTAGCATGTTTATAAGTAATTGTTAGCCTCTCTGTGGATTTTCTCACAAGTGCTAAGAACTTGAAGCCACAGCCTTTTCTAATTTGTGAATAGTTTAATGTAACTTCCTTATAATTTATCAAACAGTACACACTGGGAAATTGTATTTACCCTTTTTCTAAATTATGCATTTGTTTTATTTTCTAATGAAATTTAGCTCTGACTTGGACTTTTTAGTCTTTATTTTTTTACAGCTGTATTTCAGATTCTCAAATTGAATGATCTCTGTTTTGTTGTTGTTCAGAAAATATGCATTAATTTCAGTGATTCACATGTGACGACCAAGGCTATTTTGACCTTATTAGGGCAAGTATTTTTTGTGAACGCATATGTAGAACAAAGACCAAATATATATTCTTAATTTAATGGCACATCAAAAGTACAGTTTCTTGGTTTCAGTGCTTGTAAATGGTAAATAACAGAGGCGACATATGGAGAATTACATTTCTTCATATTTCAGTGAATTTACAATCGAGTAAAATAAAAAAGGTTATGCTTTAAAAATATTGTATATCCAGATTAATATAGCTAAAAAATACATCTTAACAATTAAGCTTACAACTAAGTTGTGTTTGATTTCAGGAATAAATGCTTTGGCATTAAAAGGTTCTCAGATTTTGCATTGTGGTTGTAATAATCAGCTGCTGTAATAGTGGGTTTGATTAAATGTTGCACTGGTCGTAGCATTGCAGTGCTGATTGTAGCACAATATTCAAAACATGGTCATAACATGTACACTGAATAAAGTGAAAGTGAAGCAAAATGTAAAAAAAAAAAATCTAAAGAGAAAGAGCCAAAGATTGTACCGAAGTGTTTTTGAATTAGTTACATGTGTTTAGTTGTGTAGATGCTATGTATGCATGTGTTAAGAAATGAGAGAATGTCATGCTTGTGTGCTAGTGTAATATATATATATATATATATATGTATGATATGTGTGTTATTTGTGATTTAGCTGTCATCAAGAGTGTGTATGGTGTGAGAGGGAAAGGGATTGTGTGTTGTGAAATAACAAGAGGGCCTTTGTAAAAATTTAGGTCTGTTCTCGTAGGCCTGCCGTAACAAGCAAGCTTGTGAGAGGGATGTTAACACATAGAGACAGACAGAAAGACACACACAGTCTGTGTGACAAAATTGCAGACCTCCTTCAAAGAAGGAGGGGAAAAAAATTCTAGAATCTGCCCAATAATTTGTTTGCTTCTGTTGTTTTGATAGCTAACTTACATGATCAATCCAGACAATTATAAGCATTATAGGAGACCAGTACTCTGAAATGTAATTATAGAAAATAATAATCATCGTTGTTACTATTTTAAAGTGTATTATTGTATTGTGATGACTGAGGAAAGGCAACATACAGCACACACAGACCTTTTTTAAAGTGAATATACTGAATTTTTATAAATGCTTCATATATTAAATATACTGAACATTTTTTCACAAATTTCACAATGCTGCCCATGTTCATGGGAATTTGTAAACAGTTTTATTATTCAGTTGTAATTTGATAGTTTGAAGTCAACAGATAATTATTTTCTTAAAGAAGAGGAAAACTGATTATCTGCTTTATCTTTCTCTCTCTGTGTATGTGTGTGCTTTAAGTTTTAATGTGTAGTAAAATCAGTAAATTATGAGCTTGTGGGTAAGGGGAAAGAAAATAGGGTTTGTACAATATAAAAACCATTACAACTATCTGTGTGTGTGTGAGTGTGTGTGTAAGAGAGAGGGTGTTTGTGTGTGTGTGTACCTACTCAACCATGTTTTGGGGCAAATTTGATGTGAGATAAATCTAAAAGCTCTTTTTGGGAATATTATAAATATAAATGTAAAGAAAGTTTTAAATGTAGAAATGCAGAAAGTTTCCTGTTAGAATTAGTGTCATGTTTATATTGTAATATTTAACTATTATAACTAACTGTACTTAAAAACAACAGAAGTCTATGGAATGTTTCTTTCTAGATTGCTTTACTTAAATGTGTGTGTGTGTGTGTGTGTATGCAATGATTAGTTCTTCTCTGTCTTACTCAGTTACGTGTTATATGTTGTTTAAGTGCAACACTGTTTTCGGCAAATTTAGATCACAATAGAAATAATGATTTTCAATTTGTTTTTAGATAATTTACTCAAATGCCGCTTAAAAAATAAACAGGTAATGTTTTGCAGTTGTTGTTGTCCTTGTACATTAAAAGACACCTAAAAATAAATTCAGACGATTGGTTTTGAGGGCACTCAGGGCCGAATACACTGATAATGAGATCTAATTTAAAAAAATAAAATATGAGCGAACAAAACTTTTTTAAGAGAGATCTCTCAAGTAAAAGGTTGTATAAATATACTCTTTACTAAAAACAATACATAGATATCAGAGAGAAAATATCTTTATATCAAAGTAGGTGAATCACTAAAGCTGTCTGTTTTCAGATGTCATTTACTATGGCAATGATTCCACACATTCTCGGTTTCATTTAATCCACACCCTCTGCAAACACAGATGTACTAATCACTAGAGCTATCGCAAATACTAACAATATGCATGTCTTCTTCTGTTGCTGTTTTTTTTTTTCTTTCTAAAAACTGTAAAACTGCACTACAACACAATCTAAAAGAAGTGAAACATCAGATTTATGATGCAAATTTTAAACTGAAAAAAGAAACTGTTTTGTGTGTCTATGCAAAATATATGCAGCACCTCCCTCAGACTTCAGCTCATCACGTTAATTACATGTATTGCAGGCTGTGTTTTTATTTTGGGCTATAGTATAATTTTGTCCATATTCGATACAGCATTTCCGATGGTTCTGTGCCACAATAGCGCATAGGACATGATCTCTTCAGTTTATGTGCCGAGTTCTGAGTCGCCATCTGTCGTATAGACTAACTCTGCAATGTTTAGCACTTCTATGGTGTCTCCCTTTTCATTATTGCTGTACTCATAATGTCAATTTAATTCTTTATTTTCACTCATTCACCCACTTATTGGTGTCAGACTTTTCTACTGTTTTTCCCTCACCTATTTCTCGCTCTCTGGCTTTCTCTCTCTCTCTCTCTCTCTGGTGCAGTGCAGAAGTCTCTCTGTTTCTCTGATCATAGAGTGTTCCCGGGAATGCCAGCCATTCCCTTTTTTGTAGAAGGTTTCTGCATGAACACAAACACGTTGGCATTTATATAAATCACAGCATGGATATACAGCATTTTATACGATACTTTTTCATTGCTGTAGTTTGTGCCTTCTTTCCTTGTACTCTACATTTTAGTTCACGCTAGTGTTTGACGAATGTTTGATTTCTATGTTATATCTCAAGGGGAGCACAGGATCTAAAAATGTAGTCTCATAAGACTCTTGCACATACATTCACATAAAAGCCCCCATCTCTAGCTGTAATCTCTCCTTCACTCAATTCTGAGTCTGCCAGAGCTGTGAGCGCCTTAGTTTTTTTCCATATGGCAGTGCTGCCTCCTTGTGAGAAGAGCTTGCCATTGCAAGATGTAAAGAGACTTACATGCGTAGAGTTTCATAACTACCTTTTTCAATTTGCGTTGCATTTCATGGACCTGCGCTAAGTCATTATTCAGTGATCATAACACTGTTCAAAATGTTATAAGTGAGCATATCGCATATCAACGTGGATCAATAGACGTTAATCCAACACAATGGATGTTTTCGGTTAGCCACCATTTTTCATGTCTTTTCCCCCTCCATATGTCCTGTGGAAAATAGCTGGAATGCTTGTACTGGCAGATGGCAGCAGTGATATAAATATCTTACAAAAGGGCAGTGTGTGTGCGCGTGGAGATAGTGCCATGGTCAGTGGTCACCAAAAGTGGCATGAGTAACAATACCCATAAAGCTGTTGCCATGGAAACAGGGAGTGGGCTTTTTGAGATTGTGTTTTAATCACGTAAAAAACAACGGAGAAAAGGTTTTGGAGCATGGGGCTCTTACACTATTAACCGTAAAACATACAGAGCTGTACCAATCTCTGCATGCGAGAAGTGTCGCTCATACCCAGCTAATTGCTGATTTGACATATTTTTCATGTATTTAGATGTCTACGTATTACTAAATGTAAAAGTGGCGAGCAATGTTCTATTTTCCCCGTGTGTCATTCTCAGTGGAATCAGCCAGGAAAGAGTTAAGAACTTGTTTACTATAATCATAGTCTGAGCTGGAGGCTCTCGGCCTCATCTCATTGGCTGTTGCCAGGAGCTCAGCGCAAGCTCAGTGGCTGAGAGAGTGAGTAGCCCCTCCCACTGCTCTGACTTTGTGTTATATAGAGGAGCAATGTCTCTTGATAACCCATTCTCACTTCAGTTTGATTTGCATGGATTTCAGTACATCGGTTGCGATATATGCATTCCTGCATAATCACGTTTTATATCATCCCTTCCTAGTGTGTTTCTAGACGTTTTGTCTCTCTTTTCCTGTCGTTCGATTACCATCTTCTCACATACAGCGAGCGAGGCCTTGTTTTCACAACTTTCACAACTCCCTCCTCCCCTCCTCTCCATAGAATGACTCTTGTTCTATTTTTATTCGCCTGACTTGCACAGTTTCCCCTTCCCACCCATTTTCCCTCTCTTTTCTTAAACATTCCACGAACGCTATTTTTTTTTCACACACTTTTCTGTTTGGTGCTGGTATATATGCATCTTCAGGCATAAATGTAGCATGGAATGTATTACTCTGATAATATGTGGTAATATTTTAATATTATGTTAATAATAATTAGTAATATTATTTTGCCACATTTACGGTTACAGTTTCTCTGCAGTTTTTCTCTCAATCTCACATAAATCTTTCTCATTGTAGCGGGACTGTTTGTGAAGGGACTGGCTGATACTGGGCACAAGGCCAATGCCCTTCTGCCCCATACAAACAAACCAGTCACTGAACTCAGCACACACACTTAAACCTACACACAGGCACGCTGACATTCACAGGCACCGTGAGCATGCCCATGTCATGCTGCCTGAGAGTTGTATACACTGATAATAGTGTTTTGTCTGTGACATAATCACTATCAGCCGATTCACTGGTCAATGTCCCAATGGCGGTCACCAAGTTTAATCTCTGACCTACATTACTGCACTCAACCGAAACAAATGTTGTTGCGCTTTAGTAAGTTAGTAACATTAAACAAATAATAAAAAACGAGGGAAAATATGTTGTGTGAAGAACATTTCTCCACCAAATGAATTATAACTAATGTTATTACGCAATGTTTGTGACATATGTACAGCTGTATGGTCTCCAAGAAAACCTCTGCCCAGTGACAAATCTCTCTTACTTTTTTTTGACACCAAAACCATACTCTTACCCTTAACTCCAGAGAAGTGTTATTGGTGTTCAGGTCACACAAACAAGCAGTGGTGGATATCTGGCATGGAGATGAATCAGCTAAGTAATCACAGCTGTCGAATTGCTGTCATACAACAGTTCTATAAACAATAAATGAATATCAAGCAACTTACATTTCAGACAAAATCAATCTTTAGTTTCTTTATATAAAAGAAGCCAAAGCATAATGCTTTGTGCATCACGAAACAAAGAGTGTGTCCGTAATTACTCTCTAGTCTGGGACTTAATGAACAGAAACTGGCAGAATGATACAAACCGTTACACTAAACATCACTCTTGAAACACAGCTCAGCCACTCAGATTCGAGGACTGGAACTGTTGCATAATGCTTACTACAGTGTTTTCAAAATGTGTGTCGTGCGTTTGTACAGTTATTACATTGGTTATGAGGTCAAATTTGCATTAGTTGGTAATGCTTGTTATTTTGACACACTGACTTAGAGAATGCGGTTCAGTGTGTGAGGAAGTAGGCATGTTCACTTATTTCTTCTATTGCTGTATATTTAGTTAAAGTAAAAGCTATTTAATGGCAAATTTAAATTGTAATTACCTATGATATGTTTTCATTTGTTTATGAACCTTCACGTGGATATATAAAATATACACTCGTCTGTTTTGAAAGTACTATTAAGTAATGTAATACGTGTGTGTTTATGGCGCCCCCTTCATTTAAATGCCCACATTACATTACATTTTAACTATTGTTTTGAAAGGAGAGCGTTTGTCCAGCTGATGTGAGGAAATGTGTTATTGCATGTCTTTGAGTCTAATTAACCTGCCCTGAAAATAACGCATATGTAACCAAACCCCATATATATATAGCCTATATAATACCTGTTATGACACACTGTGCCTCTTTAGCGCGGCAGCTTCGACGTCACAGTGGGAGTAAATATCACGAGAGCCCACGTAAAGTCATGCCCCAGATTCTGTGACGCGTTAAATATTTATTAGCTCGTTTTTTAGCCGCGGCCAGTGAGACGCAGAAAGCCAAATCCGGATTTGCATATGACTGACATTCCAACGCACGCTCCGACCAATCATCGCGTCGGATTGTCTTACGATAGGTTGCGTGGTAGACCAATCAGAGGAAGCATTCGAAGAGTAAAAGGCGGGTCACGGTCTGGGCGAGGTTGACACGCTGATAGAGCGAAAGAGGGCAGCCTACTATACAACAGGAGGAAGAGGGAGGGAAAGAGAAAGAAAGAACGGGTTTGCGAAGCGAGAGAGGAGAGCGACATCGAGGGAAGAGTCGTGGCCAGTTGAATGATGTTGTGAGACAACGACTTCTTTACTACGAACACCCACAGAGCGAGCGGAGAGGAGCGCGTAATCATCCGCCGCGGAACGGAGAGTGACCCTGCTGCAGGATAACCGCGCTGGACTTTAGGGGCTGTTATTACACTTCAGACCCGTCATTTCATCACAACAGCACTGCGCCGGATCATCTCGGTCCAGCTTTTTTTTTTTCTCTCTCTGTTTTGTATTTCCCCGTCGTTGCCCGAAGCGGGTCAGGGCACGGCGGAGTTTGACCATCTCTTAGTGGATTTCATACTAGTTTGTGATTGTGTCAGAGCCGAGGGCGAGGAGTTTACTGCACGATTAGGCTTTCGGATGAGACTCTTTGGGGCTGGGGTGTGTGCGAGGGAGGGGGGTGTCGGAGCAGGCATTTAAAACGAGAAGTCGCTGCAACAAGAATCCGGTTTAACCGTGTCGTTTTTAATCCCGAGCGAGATCAAAACAAACCCCGCAAAGGCAAAGAGTTAAACGGCGAGCAAGACAAAACGATGCTTTCTGCGTTTAGGGATAGAGGATCAGCGCGCGGGTGCACAACCGAGGGGGGTTTCATTTTCTTTGACACAATGTGAGCTGCTGCTATCATACTGGATCTAATCAAAAGTGGACTTGTGTGTGGTAAAGTAGTATTTATAGCAAAATATAGAGCATTTCAATGACACCAGGACTTTTCTGGGTTTCACTCGCGTTATTGAAAAGGAGTTCGTCCGCGTAATTACAACGAACAGCTAATGTACAATGCTACTACAGTGTAACTAATGATTGTTGGTCTGGAACACTGCACAGGTGTTGTTTGCCTATTGAGACCAGTTGTCTTTTTTCTGTCTTTTTACTCCAGAACACTGGTTTTTGTGGTTTCTCCTTGCCAGACAGTCGTTTCTTCCCCTTTTTGAAAACTAGGTGTTTTCCGTGTAGTGCTAGAGTTTTGCTCCCGTGACATGAAGACAGGTTTTGAAGACGGTGCGGATGCGAGACCAGGGGCGTTCCCGAGGGGACGGACTCATCTGGTGCTGTGCTGCTAAAACCAGGTCCGGATCTCCCAAATGCAGCCCCTAAACCAAAGTGGCAGTGCAGAATGAGTCCGCTTACTGCTTGTGTCCTGGGCAGGGTGTAATTATGCGTTTGTCAATCAGAGTTTGAAGCCAAACTGATGAATTTAGATCAGATGTGAAACAGGATGTGGATCTGCACTGACGAGCAGAGAGAATAATAGTGACCACGTGAAAAGACAGATGTGTATTACATGTGGCCTTTTACTAGTACGCATTTGATACGTATCATTTCCCTGCCGGATGGTTATTGCATTTAGTTGATCTTTTTAATAGAAGATCGCTTCCGTTGTGCGTCGCGACCCAAAGAATAAATGACACTCGTGCTGCGGGTGTAGTAGCATCATGACCATGCTAACCTGCTAATCTGGCAGATTTGGGCTTCCCATTTTCACGACGATTATCGAGACAACCGTTTTCACGTTTTAGGCATTGCTCATTTGTTACCTGCAGTGCTCTTTTATTTTTATAACCGTATTTAACACTTTTTATTGACAAACTAGTTGTTAATCGTGATCTTGTACCTGTAAATCCCCCTGGGCTGAGGTGAGCTCAGGTCGCGCGGACTGTTGCACTACTCGAGCCCGAGGATGACCGAGAGGCCTACTTAACCCCTTCATCCCCGCAGCTATCCGTCAACGTAAACAAGCTCAGACGAGGAGGGGGCAAACAGGACCAAAAATAAACTTCATCCAAATAAAACCAGACCCGTTTCCGCATTTCAACCTTAACAGTGTGCATACTCGTAACTCTGATTACGGCAGTGTTTTAACGCCAAGATCGTCATCTCTGATAATCCGCGCGTTCCTGAACGTCTCTTCTGTGCGGTACATGATAGCACGCTGTCATCATTTTACTACAATATGATCCGGTGTCTGAGCCAATAAATCAGAGAATACAGAAGGACTAAAAAGCAGTGGGACGGAAAGACGGCATGTCATTACCAAGAACATTTGGTACCAACATGAAGAAAGTCCAGTAGACGGATGCTGGCAGCATCGATTATGGCCGCTTATTTTCATCGCTGGACTCAACATCACCTGTCTGGGAAAAGCATCATGTGGATATTTCGTTTTTAATCGCAAGGACTTGTTTTGCTTTATATCAGATGGACGTTTGAATAAGTACATCTATTTAATATTACATGTTTGTGAAGTTTTTCTATATAAAAAAAAGTATTTCAAGCCTCTTACTCGACCATGTTTTCATCGGAAAGCCCGCAGTATCTTCGCCAAGGACTCAGCATGTTTGGTCAGTCATTATTACTCAACGTGTGTGATGTTGTTTTTCTTTATAGCAAGACTTTTGCCGCTGAAATACAGTACTTGCAAATCGTGTCTGTGTTCTGGAGAAGTGCAGCAGAAAATAACTGCATGAACAACATGTTCCTGAATCATATTATTTTGGAAGTGATTGTTTGGCGTCAAATACAGCCTGCTTAAATATCACTCGGGGACAATATGTTCATGCACTTACTGTATTCGTGACAGTCTGCTGCTTCTAAAATATGTGCTTGCAATGTGAAACAACATTGTGCTGCAGCAACATGGGTTTACTCTTATAATATTCAAATATTCATGAAAAGTAAATAATGTTAGTGTAAATGGTGGTTTGGTCTGTTGTCCTTGATCTTCCTCTCCCATTTTGTCTACTTTGACGCCGTTTGTGAATTTAGTATTTATTTTGACATCATAGAAAGTAATACTGGGATATTTAAATATCATCAAAATAATTATGTATGTTACTGTATGTTGCAGTTGTCCAATGTATCTATTTATGTTGCTCATCAGACTGTGAGTTGGATGCCGATTTGTTCTATCGCTTACTGTTAATACCGTCTAGAATGAATGCTCTTTTTATATTCTCTTGTAGTGTGGACTAATGTTGAGCCCAGATCGGTTCCAGTGTTTCCTTGGCATTCATTGGTCCCTTTCCTGGCACCCACCCAATCAGATCCATCGGCTCAACCTGGTGAGGGCCAACAAACTGTCAGTCATCCGCAGACAGCTTCTCTGAAGAAAGGTAATTTAGTTCATACAGCCATTGTCTGATTCCAAAATGAGCTCAGATGTGTTTCTCAGACTTCAGAGATTATAAAAATAATTATGGTTGATATGGGAAAACAAAAATTTGAAGCATGTTTCCTGGGATCGTCCGGATGCTGTTATGTACTTGGCCTCTCCTATCACATCTGCAGTGACTGTAACTCTAGCTGCTGAAATTTAGCCATTACCCAGTGCAACGGTTGACCTCAGAGGTTGCCAGATTGGAGGGATTCATTAAAGATGCTGTAATGAATAACCCGTCTTTCACTTTCAGAGTTTCAGAGCGGGTCGGTGCTGAAGGAGATAATAGAGGGAGCACCTAACCCTTCCACACGCCCCGCTCCCTCCGCTGCTGATGAACTGCCCCCGGAGAGAGAGAAAGATGCGGAGCGAGAGAGACCTGACAGTGAAACAGAAAGTGACGTGGATGATCCGTGAGTGGTCTAGTGTATATGTGTGGGTGTGTGTGTGATGCGTCATTCTGTTTGAATGTGTTTTGTTGTTGGTGTTCCTGTGTGTGGAAAGAGCTGCATAATGGCACCACAAAGAAAGAGAGAACAAAAGCATTCCTCTTTCTCCTGTGTCTGTATATGAATGACAGCAGAAAACCAGAGGCAGTTTACATTAATGAACTGTCATCTGAATACACTTCTCTCACTTGTTTTTCCCTCTCCCTCATGAATCACATATAAAATTCTGCTCTCTTTATAATCATTAAGTCATCCAGCGCAGTTCCTGCTAAATGTGCTTTATCCATTAAGCTTTATTGTATTATCTTCACATTAAGGTGTTATTGACATTTGCGGATCATCCATCCCTTTAGTATTGTACACTGGATATTATAGACGTGTTGAAGCTGTGTGCTTTCTGTTTTGGTGGTGGGCTGAAAAGCAGTAGCTCATCGACACAGTGCATTGCAGTTTTCAGTAATTGGCTCGGTGCATTCTGCTGTATTGTTTCACGGCACAGTGAAAAGCCCTAAGGGTTGCAAGAGTGAAATTGGTGGATCTTTTGAGCCTGTTTTGTGCCACTGTAGCTATAATAGTAATTATTAGTTAAATACCAAAGTGCATATATAATTGAAAAATCCGTCTTCGAACTCATGTGCATGCAAGCAGTAATACATCATCTTAATGTCTCTGCAATTAATAAGATAACTCGGATGATGATGGTGTGTTATCCTTGCACTTGTTAAAAATAGGCAGCTGTGCTCAATTGCTTCCTTTGTATTGATGTTTGAAGGGTGAGAAATAATGTTCCCTGTTGTAAACAAGGAAGAGAGATTGTTGAGTGTGTTTATTAGAGATCCGTTGGATCCCTTATTGATTCTTCTCATAATTTCATATTAACTGCCATTTTTGTCTGCAGGTTTTTCCCTGGTGTTCTTCCTGATCCTCCGATTTCTGCGTCTCCTGGAAAACGTAGATCTCAGTCCCTCAGTGCACTGCCCAAAGATGACAAAACCAGTCCTGGAAAGGTACACATTTACACATGTATAAGTATATATGTAAAAGATATATATATATATATATATATATATATATATATGATATAATTTGTATAAATTTAAATAAATACATGTTTAATAAATTTACACACATATTTACACTTATTTTGGATGTGATTTAATCATGATTAATTGCCCGATATGCTCCAAATGTTTTGCTTTTTTGTTTTCTTTATTTGAAAAAAGAAAATTGGTTAAATAACTCCTTACTGCCACTTTCAGTTGATTTAGGGGCAGTTTCCCGAACAGGGTTTAAGACTAGTCCTAGATTAAAATAAATGTTAGAGCTGTCTAAAATGGAAAAAGCTTGCACTGACGTACCTTAAAATACATTACTGCCATTGTTTGGTCTTAAAATGCTCCCAGGTAATGCTTTTTTGTAAGACATGTTTCTAAAAACTACTTAAATGTCCTAAATTAGCAAAGACCTAGTCCTGGCTTAATCTAATACCTGTCTGGGAAACCGCCCCATTATGTGTCCTTGTAAATGTGTTCATTTCTTTTTACAAAAAAATCCTACTGACATAAATTTTTGAATGGCGGCGTATCCTTGTGTGAAAGATTTATGTATTCACACGGACTCATTTCTTATTGCCCTGTCACTTCACAGAGGGAGAAAGACCACATCCGGAGGCCCATGAATGCCTTTATGATCTTCAGCAAGCGACATCGTGCGCTGGTTCATCAGAGACACCCAAACCAGGACAACCGCACCGTCAGCAAGATACTTGGAGAGTGGTGGTATGCTTTGGGACCCAAAGAGAAGCAGAAATACCACGACCTTGCATTTCAGGTTACTGGAACTTTCTTGCAGATATTCAGGATTAGATCTGAATAACCCCCATTAAGTCTTTCCAGCCCTCTTAAATGTTTCTGACACTCATTTACAGGTGAAGGAGGCACACTTTAAGGCACATCCTGACTGGAAATGGTGTAATAAAGACAGAAAGAAATCCAGCAGCGAGGGTCGTGGTGTTCCAGGGGGCAAAGACATCCGCGAGAGGAGCATGTCAGAAACCACAGGTGTGGAACAGAACAAGAAATGCAGATTGTCACTGTGTTTTGGATTGATTATATGTTGTTATGTGCATGCACTATAGTCACAACCTAAAGTAATTGTTATCCACTGTTATCCAGCTGGTGATTTTTGCACCAGTAAGGTTGTCTTTTTGAAGATACTTCTACTGTATTGTTCTGCATATAAGACGAACCAGATTATAAGACAAACCCCCCTTTTTCAATATTTTAAAGACCAGATCTGTCCTTCTCTGTGCCTAATTTGTGATTCGCGATTTATTTCTAAATTCATAATTTAACCAACATAACTACAATGTTGCACACTGATACTTTCGTTTGAGCTGTATTTATAATGAAGTGACATACAGTGTACGCTACCACATTAGATTATGCAATTGAAGATTGTATGCAACAAGCACAATGTAACGGCTGACAGGAGAAGAAAGTTTATGGTGAAATGTCACTGATGCCTTTCTGGTTCTCACTCCTCTAGTTAAAAAAACAATCATGGGTCAGTAATCATGATGATATATTAAAAAACAAATCATTTAACCATTAGTTACCATTCGTGCAGCCCTAGTAAAGAAATGTAAAATATAATGGTGGTTAGGGCAAGTGACAGTTTTATCTCAAACATCCTTATAGCATAGTTGGGTTACAGAACCTAAAAATGTATTACTTCCATTAATTTAATTGAATCTTTATTTATTCATTCATTAATTTCATCCATTTATTTATTTCTTTAAGGAATTAGCTTTTTAACTTCTTTATGAGGTTGTTAATCAATAATATATAAATGCTTCTTTTTCTTTCAGTTTGCCACTTTTTGGCCAATATTTAAATACTTTTTGCTTACATAAAAGTTTGAATGTTGTGATTTATGAAGCTGGTTGGTTTGGTTTATGGCTTGTAAAGCATTCAAAAAGATATTTTTTAACCCCTGTGGTAAAAATGAAAGAAGAAAATAGGCCGCAGAAAATGTGGACTACTGTTGCTGTGGCCTGTTGGTTAGTTTTTCCATTGTGAATGCCCAAAATAATAATACATTTGTTGTATTTGGTATGTAATTCAGAACCTCCATCTGTGTCAATGGGAATGGAGCTCAAGGGTGTTGGGCCTGGGATGGTGAGTGTGTCAGAGCGAGTTGGAGGTGAGGGACATGGTCAATTGCCTCGTCCTCGTGCCTTCTCTCAGAGCGCCATGCACAATCTGGAGAGGAGCGAGAGAGGCAATCCACAGGCACTCGCTGAGCTCGCACAGGTATCACAGCAACATTTGTGCAAGTGACACTTTTTGAGAGATTCATGCTCAACTAACTCTTCCTGTATTTTTAGATGTGTGGTGATGGTGGTCAAGTTTCAGGACGGGGTGCTCTTTCTCAGACACAGAGGGGGGTAAGTGAGGACATGACAAGCGACGAAGAGCGTATGGTCATCTGTGAAGAAGAGGGGGATGATGATGTCATTGGTGAGTCAGGCTTTATGTCGATAAATAGTTTTCCAAAAAGAAGTTAGTAATTGCTGATGTCATTTCTGTATCAAGACTTGTATTTTTTTTAGCAATTGTGTTAGTCATTATTGTGTGTCATATCATATTCAGATGACTCATATCCAGGCAGCTCCATTGACCTGAAGTGTAAGGAGAGGGTGACAGACAGTGATAGTGAAAATGGATCTGGAGATGAAGGAGAACGCAAGGTATCTCACATATTTGTTGATCTGTTCAAAAATGTAATGTTTAAAGAAATAACTCATAAAAATGAACATCTTGTCAGCTTCATGTTGTTTTCCGAGAACCACAAAAGGCTAAATATTAGATAACTTCTGCTTTATCATACAGTAAATTGTTCTGGATTTAACTTACATTTACTTCAGCTGAAGATAAGGCCAGAATGTATTTATTGATAGACCCATTCTGCTCTGAAGTCTCATTCTCACTCGGGATCAATTAAAGAAATTACACCTTTGGACGTGTCACACAGAGTTTGACGTCATTGGTGCCAAATGCTGTTAGTGCTTGCATTCGAAATGAAAATAAGTTAACTTATTTGCTATGTTTGAACAATAAGATTTGAGATTTGGGAGCTGCAGCTCTTAGAGTTCAGTATCAGGGAACAATGACTACAGTCTGTTCCTAACTCAGATCTATTGCATGGCTTCAAAAGACTTACATCACTACTCACAAGTGTATGAAACCGTATTCCTACAAAAGGCCTGTTCCCACCAAATGTTTAGTGAGATGTTTAGTTAATCGTCTGTTCAGTCCAGTGTGTATTAAATAGCAGGTCAGGCTAAATGTGAATGCAAACTCGCTTTTTTACAGTAGGATTTTACATGGCTTCAAACAATGCTCCAAATAGTGTTTTTAGTGTTCGTTATGGTGTTTATCACACAAGCTCATCGTTTGACCAGTATTTGTTCCAGTGTAAGAGAAACCACTGCAGTGTCTGAATACCAGTGTCCATGTTGGTCTGAAAGAACAGTTTATTCAAATTTAAATGTTTATGGCACTGAAATCTTTTGGCACCAAATATTCATATGGGTGCAAATAGGCATCTTCAATGACACTGGGGTGAGTAAATTATGACAATTTTTTAGTGAACTGTCCCTGATGAATATAGTCCCACAAAACAGTGAAATGTACAACTTTTCTCCCTGTAGAACTAGAAAATTGCTTGTGGTCCTAAAGCATTTTCCAAGGTTAATTATTAATGAAGTTTACAGAAAGCTAGTGCGCAGTGTTTTTTTCAACTGGTAAAGGATATGTGTCATTACATATGCTTGCTGTCTTTGGCTAATTTATGTTCTCCTCTTTTCTCTGCTGCTTTATCATCAGAGAGTTTTTGCTCCCGTGATTTGCTCCTCCTCTTATGGCCCTGGTCACGGTCGGAGCGTGTCTCTCTCCTCCTACCCCACCTCCAGACGATTTAGTGACGCTCCCTCAAAGAGAAAGCGAGCCGTGGAGGGAGGTGACGGAGAACGAAGGGAAAGTGAAGGAGCAGTGTCCCAGCCTTCTGCTGGTCAGTCCATCCTGGTCAGTTCTGCCGGGGGAGTGTCTTCAGTGCTAGGAGCAGTGAGAGTGGCATCCACTGTTGTCACGAATGTGGTGCGACCCGTTGTTAGCACACCGGTGCCGATCACCAGCAAGTCCCCATATGACCGGAAACCCGCCCCACCACAGACTCAGCTTCTCATTGGACCCGGAACCACAGGAAACCCAGCAACGGCTTCTGCTGGAGGGGGTGGGTACTATTCCTCATCATCGCCCAATCCTGTTAGTGCATCAGGAGCTCAAGGAGGACTGGTGACCAATCTAGTTTTGGGGGGCACATTTCAAGCCCCGCCCGCCGTACAGCTTATCAGCCCACCTCCTCCACAAAATCCAGCTTCCCCAGCTCCGCTTACTCATAGTAACGGTCCACTTCCTCTTTCCGTTTTGCAGTCGCACATTCTCCCCTCTGCCTCAATAGCACCCTCATCAGGTCAAAAACCCATAACACAGGTTCAGTACATTCTCCCTACCCTCTCTACCAACAATCCCAAGAGCCCCTCCCCTCAGCAGGCCAGTCAGCCAAACAGTATCTTCACCCTACCTACAGCTCTGCCCACTCACGCCTCATTGGCCAACGGGAAGCAATCGGGATATGTCTCCAGTCCTGCTGTGGGTGTAGTTAGCCCAGGAGCCAGAGGTGAGGATACATACGTTTTAATAACACACTAAGAGATATTAGATAATAATAAAACTTATTCCAATATGTGTCATCATAGTAATACTTTCCTTTTGAAAACAGTAGCCACTGTCATACAGTACCTGTTACATTGCAAAAATATTGCAAGATTACATCAGCATGAAAAAGCCATTAAATCTTTGCACATGTATCTTGCAAATCCACTCTACTGTGAATAAGTTACTAAAAGCAATGTGTAATGTGACTATTAGACAATGTCAGAGAACCATAAACATGTGAATGCGGTACTTAATAAGATATTTATTTTAAAATACATTAAGGAAATCTATTACTTTGGGAATTTCTGCATTACATGTAAATAAATAAATAAAAATTACCAGATTTTGGGTATTTATTGTGTTAGATTTTTGTATATCAAGTGTTCAAATGCTATGTAACCATCCGATTTTCTCTGAATGTTTACTTTGTTTCAGAAGAATTTCACAAGGAATTTGAGAGAATTTATTTATTTATATTTATATTTATTTATATATTTATTTATTTAATCTGATCACATGCACTTAATTTTTGGAATCTGCTGTCCTTAACCTAACGTGCATAAACACGCAGTATAGTTTGGGCTTTAATTTCACAGCTAAAACCGTTTATATGAGACAGATGGAGAGTTTTAAGTGGCTTGAGTAACACTGCAGTGTGTCAGAAATAGAAACACCGTATAACATAGCCATATCACAACTATTATGGACAAACCACAGTTCACACTTGCAGTATTGACAGATTATTCACTTTAAATGCATATGAAATATAATCCTAGTGATTTAATTCTGATGCACCACTTCTGTTCGTTTTAGACAGACTTTTTGACAGCAGGCGACTTTGTTTACACATAGCACTAAAATGGAACTTCACCAGTACCCAGAAAATTGCTGAGGCTTATAACACATGATCTCCAAACAGATAAATGTGTGCAGATTGTGTTTTTTGTTGTATTGTGGCTCAGAGCCATCATCATGTTCAGGTGCTGTTCTTCATAGTTTTGTCCTGTGCCAGATAAGACAGTCTGTGCAAGACCCAATTATTTTAAACACTTTGTTCTTTCTTTTTATCCTCCTGCAGTGCAAACACAGTCACCAGTCTTGCAGGGCAAGATGCTGGTTCCCATGGCAACAGTGAGGGCTGCTCCTGCCCCCCCTCAGCAGTTTCCCTTGGTAGCCCCTCCTCTTTCTGTTCAGAATGGAGGACAAGCAGGAAGCAAGGTAAGATCTCAAATGCTTAAACAAATTGAAACTAAACAACCAATGGGGCCGTTTGTAGAGGTAATTATATTTTGTGATCTTTTTTTTTGATTAGCATGTCTTCATGTTACCTTTCTAGATTATTCAGATTGCTCCGATGCCTGTCGTCCAGTCGCAACTTTCCTCTACGGGACCAGTGCAACCTGGGAGCCCGTTTTCGGTTACT
This sequence comes from Enteromius afrohamiltoni, assembly GCA_034779775.1. Taxonomy (NCBI): domain Eukaryota; kingdom Metazoa; phylum Chordata; class Actinopteri; order Cypriniformes; family Cyprinidae; genus Enteromius; species Enteromius afrohamiltoni. The sequence goes on from JAUYWG010000051.1 coordinate 6,435,159, forward strand.
ATGGGAACAGCTACAGTGGTCGCCCCAGGCTCTACCCCGTCTCAGACCGTGCTGCTACCACCCCCACCTACAAGGTATAATGCACACTTTCACAGGCCCACATATACTCACCTAGCCGCAGATGCACAAAACATCTCCCCCACTCTTATTTTAACAACTCCTACACTCCTGAAGTGCAGCAGCACTAGAGAATAACCTTACATGGCTGCTCTCACTCTTTGTAAAAGCTGTCTAATCTGGTTTCTGTGAATATCACTTTTCTCCCACAGAATCACTTATGTACAGTCCACTCCTGGGGTTCCTTCTCCTTTGCCATTAGTTCCCACAACAACAGGCTCCTCCTCTCAGACAGCTTCAGCAACACCTGGATCTGCTTATGTTCCATCACCCTTGGCGACCTTTGCAGCAATTGCTCATCCGGGACAGACTTTGGTGCAGCCACTGATTGCAGGTCAGTGGACATGTAATTGATATAAGTAAATACATCCTTAAAACATTTTAGGGCAGTCAGTTGATTTTAAAAATGTATTATATTTTGTTGGTATATCAACAAAAAAAAGATTTTCTTTTGAAATAGAAGAGACTGGTAGAGACATGAAAACGTGTAAGTTGAGTGCATATTCGTGATATAATTTTGCATTATTGGGTGTTTGTTACGTGTGACGAAATGGTCTTCTCTACTGTGTCACAGGTCAGCCATCGCTGTTGGCCCCGGCTCAGTCTCCCAGCGTCCCTCACGCTCCTGCCATCACCGCCATCTATACCCCTACAAATGCGACCTTGGCAACTGGTGTGGTGTCTATGGCAACTGTGTCACCCAGTGTGGTGTACACAGTGTCCAGTTCCTCTAGCCTATCTCCACACATCCTTCCTAAACACACCACAACAACCTCCATGACCTCTGTAACCTCGGACAGGCAGGGGAACGTATCCACACACTCAGAGCGTCAGTTGCACCAGGAAAGAACACTGGAAAGGCAGCACATGGACAGTCAGGTCTACGCACAATCCTCTGAGAGACAAGCAGAGAAGGTGTCGCTGTTACAGCTGGACAAACAGTTCCAGGTCCCAAGTAAAAGCAGCAGCAGTTCGGTTGCGCCCCCGCTGGGCACCTCAGTGCCACTGCAGCCTGGAAGCCCTGCTCAAATCTCCCATTCCGGTACCAAACAAATTTAACATCATAAAGTCTGCCTGTGTTCATGATGCCGCCCAGTTGTGATTTCCTTGAGATCAAACACAGTCCCTCTTTTCTCTTTCAACAGGAAGTGCTCCAGGAACACCCAAACTAATCACTCCAAGGCCTCCTCAGAAAGTGAAAGCCACAGTGGCTAACATCCCAGTGGGCAGTTACGATGGAGGCGGGAGAGGCAAAGAACGAGAAAAGGAGAGGGACAGAGAGAAAGAGAGAGAGCGAGAGAAGGACAAAGAGAGCGGCAGTCGGTTCTCATTTGAGGTAGACAAAGGAGCTGAGACGAGCTCGCCTGCAACCTTCCCACCAGAGGAGGGGTCCGCAGAAGCCCCCGCTCACTCTGTAGTGGAGAGTGCTACGCCTGGTGGCCGTGGAAAAGAAGCAAATGCTAAGGAGGTTAGTGTTGTTATCCTGGCTGTCAGCTACATTTGAATGATTTTAGTTTTTTAAATTTGTGTGTTAGTTGTTTTTAATGTCAGACTTGATTAATCTAAGCAGTACATTGAACGTAAGACTCACCCATTTGTTTGCTCTACCCAGGCTGAATGGAAGGAATCCCACCCTTCTTCTCCATTACCTCCTCCTTCTGGATCAGATCCTGCTTTGCCTCATGGTGATAAAGATGCACCACCTAAAAAAGTCAAGGCCCGGCCCCCACCACTCAAACGACCCTTCGACTCTGTTGACAAGTATGTTTCATGAAATATGGCATCATTGGTACTATGATTTATTCATATTCATCATATGTTGGTAGCAATTACTAGTGGTCAGCCAATATATCGCCGTGGCCGATATATCAGCCGATATTTGGTATTTTTCTCATATCTGGTGATGAGTTTTTCAGTTTGGCCAGTGCACTCAAAACTTTATTTGGATGGCTGTGCTACACAGTGCGCACATTCTCCAGGTCTGTCTAATAATAATAATAATTGTTATTATAATCAGATGGAACTGTTAAATAAAGGAATTAAAAAGTATACAAAAAAGTATTATAACGATTGCATAACTGAGTTGAATGCAGAAAGGATGAGAGTTCAGACAAAACTCAAGCATTGCTTGTAAAGTTTTACCTTGGCGTTATTTGAAAAAAAATATGATTAGAGGTGCATACAAACTGGATTACAGTGTTTATTACAAAATAAATTTGTCATCTAAAGTATGTTTATTTATTTCTAAATTACTACTAATAATAACTTTTTTCACATTTCTTAAATTTTAACTAAAATAAATATAATAATATTAATTTACAATGTTATTTTTATTATCACCTACATCAGCTTTATATCAGAATCAGTTCTAAAAAAAACCCAATATGTCTTAATTTGAGAAAAGGCCAGGTGAAAACCTGAAGGCAAAAGGTCCAGTTTGAAGTAAGGTCACTTTCAAACCGTGCAGTTGTGTTCAACGCAGCAAATTCATTTGACTTTCTTGAACAAGATGCACCCTCACAACAAATTATTAATCATATAGATTCCTGTTGAAATGACTGTATTTTACATAAATTCTCTCAACAAACATAAATGTGAAAATAGATAAATTGGGAAAAGTCTAATTAGAAAGATAAATGCATTGCGTTATTACAAATGGTGTTATTATTATAACGGTTGTAGTAAATAACTGTATTCAGAAATGACCAGTTTTAACGAATTGCCTATGATAAGTAGGGATGTAACGATTATGACAATTATTATGCATATATTCATGTTATAACATTACTAATGTATGAAATGAGATATTAAAATGTTATTTAACACTGGCTTTTAAAACAGAAATAACACAGTAACCATTACTAGCCTGGCTTCCACGACTATAAAGCTCATAGGAGCTTAGTCTGGCCAAGCTACCTTACTTAGGCTTAACCTGCGTCCATCAGATGCCTCTGTATACTACTGGACGAATCTACAACCAATCAGGCCACTCGTTCCGATGACGTATGCATAGCGACGGAACCTGAAGACACCGTAACCAATTGTAGCTAGCTTCATTAAAGCAGTAGGAAAATGTCGTCAAGCTATTTCTGCCGGTTTTGCCAGATTAATATGAGAGTAGCTGGTAGAGTTTAGCAAGCATTTGAGCATCGCAGAACTGCTGCGTCATCGCGTTACACCCGTCTCAGTCGCGCCAATGGTGGGGGGAATGGGGGGAGGGAGCTCGTTTCTCATTGGTTCCCACTTTTTTTGGGAACAGAAAATGCTCTAAAATGGCAGCTTTGAATTAATACAGCACAAAATAATAATAAACAAAACACAAAATGGAATTTAAGAAAGCGACTTCTGTTCTGTAAACATCCATGACCGTATTTATCTTTAAAAAAATAACAAATAGAAATAGATCACGTAAGTATTTCATGGTTTCCGTTTTTACATTCTTTTTTGCACCAGAGATTTTAGACATGGTGGAAAATTAATTCACCTTGGTTTTTACTTATGATTAATACTACAACAGGGAGAGTAAATAAAAGTTATATATATATATAATATTAACTTTATTTAACTCACAGGGGAAACAGTTACTAATGATGGAAATGAACTAAAATATTATTAGAATCTCTCTCGACTGAATGCTTAATTCAAGTAGATAACGGATTTAAGTAAATGTGATCTTACCACACTTTAATTTCACTTTAATAAAGTTTCTGTTTAGTCACAGTTAATAATGCGTGTGGTGGCCTCTATAAGCACGGTGCACCGCTAGTCTAACTTTGTTTTAGTTTTGCGCGAGCTGCAACAGTCTGGTTCTGTCTGGCTCCCTGATGATAAGAGTCTCAAAGTGCTCATTTGGTTAGTCACTTAGTAACAATTGCATTCCTATTTATTTCCAGATTTAAATGATTTCAGATTGTAGTCCTTGCTGCATGTACAGAAGTAGTCAAACTCTTGTGTTTGGTGACGTGTGCAGGGTCCTGTCAGAAGTGTACTTTGAGGAGCGCTTTGCAGAGCTGCCAGAATTCCGTCCAGAGGAGGTTCTGCCGTCTCCAACCCTGCAGAGTCTGGCCACCTCCCCGCGAGCCATACTGGGCAGCTACCGCAGGAAGAGGAAAAACTCCACCGGTGAGAGTAAGATTCAGACCTCACTAACAACTCAATCTCAAATCTAAGCATAGCTGGGGCAATTCATTTAAAACCCAAATCAACTAGCCCTCAATCCCCCTTTCCACAGACCTGGACTCATCCACAGAAGATCCCATCTCTCCAAAAAGGAAAAGCCGCCGCAGATCTAGCTGCAGTTCAGAGCCAAACACACCTAAAAGCGCTGCAAAGTGTGAGGGGGACATTTTCACCTTTGAAAGGCCAGGTAATACTTCACCGCCCACAAAACCTTCATCATTCCGCAGCCTATATTATCCTGATTCAGCTACATTGTAATTCTCTCTCTATCTGGTACAGATGGAGAGGATATTCTGGGGGAGCTGGAGTTTGATAAGGTGCCCTACTCCTCTCTCAGGAGAACTCTTGATCAGAGGAGAGCTCTTGTCATGCAGCTATTCCAGGAGCATGGCTTCTTCCCCTCAGGTAACGCACACACTTTTATAGAGTAGTGTACCACCCACACAGCTTACAGGCAGCACAGAAGCGAAATGAAGTACAAACCAATCACAGCACAAATCTTGATCATAATGGATGCTATCGACGTAACACTATTCAGTAGACCCATGGATTTCAGACCGAGATCTTTGTAGAGATACAAGACTAAAGGAATCCAAGAGATCTCTGAACCTCCCATAGACCACAAAGATCCTAACATGATCAAGGCTACTAATCGTTAAAATAATACAATAATTCAGTTCAACAATAATTTTACACAGCGTACTCACGATGCTACTGACTCAGAACAGCAGTAGGGCTGGGCCATTTAATCATGGATTTATTCATGCGCATTTTGTCAGGAAAGACGGTTCTTTGGTTAGCTGTACATCTCAATCAGCTGTTTTTAAAACGAGCAGCAGTTCGTCTTCAGAATAGGAAGCGATTCAATCACGATCGAACAGCTGGTGTCACACAGATTATTTTAACCATATCTTTGCTAAGCTTCTAGACCTTGATCATTTTAGGATCCTAGCTTGAGTTTTTGAAGGCAGAAAACCACTGCATTAGATAAAAACCCTTTCAGAGTTTTCTTTGATCTAACGCTCTCTTTTTCTCCCACTTACACCCTTCTCTCTCTCGATCAATAGCTCAAGCCACTGCTGCGTTCCAGGCCCGATACGCTGATATCTTCCCCACCAAGGTGTGTTTACAGCTCAAGATCCGTGAGGTCCGGCAAAAGATCATGCAAACGGCAGCTCCGTCGGAATCAGCTGGCATGTTAGATCTTTCCTCGTTACCGGGACCTTCTGGGGGGGCAGCGGCGGCCAGTGACATAGCTATAGGGGCAGAGCCTCAGGAAAAAGAGGCAGAGCGGGAGGGCGAGCAGAACAGCTCGGAGGAGCCCAGAAGCGCTGGCGATTCACAGGACACCAGCAGATGAGGTTGATCGAGAACTGGATGGCTTGAAGACCAGAATGTCTCCCCTCAATATCTGCATGATCTACATTTGTTGTCTTGCCTCTGCTATGACCGTCTCCGAAGGACATAGAGAGAAAAAGCAAGAGCAAAAATTGTATGTATATGGAGCAGACGAGGGGAGACGCCACAAAACAACTTCTCAGTATTTTACGTGATGTTGAATTATGAAACCTTTACATTCAGACACTTGCCTACATAAACGCAGACAAGTCTTGAATATACACTCTTGAATTTACAGCATTATCTTAGTCATTAGGCTTCCTTTTGGACTTTGAAACTAGAGGACTGTGGGCCTGTCCTGTACGCCAGTGAAGACACAGTGCTGCTGATGCCTCTAGAAAGGCGGGATGTGCGAGGGCACCCCATCCCTTTTCAGACTGAGTTGTGTTCGTACGGCCTGATTGGCAGTAGCTTGGCCACAGGCGGTTTTTTTATTGGTTTGTGGGTTACTGCCAGTCATTGTGAGGCGGGCCTCCATTGGCTGAGTTTAAGTGATAATGAAGACTTGTTGAACTGTTATTTTAGATTTTTGTTTTGTCTTCTGTGGTGTTTTAATTTTTAAAGACTTTTCACAGAAAGCTTTGTTAAGGCACTGAAAACCTTCAGCGAGAGACTCTGCGCTGCCATTCATAAACCTTCATCCTATGATTGGCTTTAGTGGTTGTCAATCAAACTGGAGTCATTCCAAAGCCTCTGATTGGCTAGCCATGAAGGAAAAAGGTCATGGAAGGGAAGTCAACAGGCACATTATTGCCATTGATTTATGTTTTCCCATATATTAAGAGATTCCACATATTTAAGCATTTCTTTCCCTGCCTTTTTAATAATAAAATCTCATTATTACTGTTCTTATTAATGCTTTGTTGTTCTTGTGGATCTGATCCTTATAACCTATATATACTATATTCTTATTAATATACTCTTTCTTTAGCAGAAACAGAGGGATGAGTTCACCCTCTTTCCTCGCTCCTAGAGGCACT
>JAUYWG010000051.1:6450674-6467544 GCA_034779775.1 Enteromius afrohamiltoni
TGGCACTCACTGCACATGTACTGATGCTCCACATATTCCTGCTCATTCATGGTGCTAAACCTGTTAAGATGCCAAGTGCTGAAGAGCAGGTGCAGTGCTGGGGTTATGAGTGACAGTGACTGGGTTCAGTATGCATTCTTATGCTGAAAACAACCTGAAAAAATAAATAAATAAGACACAGATATGTCAGAAGGCTCCCAGACAAACTGTCTGGCCTTGCATTTTTATATTAAATTCCATAACCTGTCATTCAAGACCAGATTCCCACAGGCCACTTATTATATAAATATAAAAGTAATGTATAGATTTATTAAGACTGGGTACAAAACATGTCAAACGTCTATATGTGCCATTTAGTTTTTAAACAGCAACATTTTGAGACTGCACCTACATAAATGTAAAATTTTGAACAATTTTCTTCTATTGTTTTTCACCTGATATGCTCTTTAACCCCTCAATCACAAGGGCCTCAGAAAATGTCTGAGGGGCCCCAAAGAGTATTATTTTTTGAGATTATCAAGCATATCTTGAACAGAGGGGGCACTGAAAGTTATATTAGGATTGTGTGTGTTTATGTGTATACATACAGGAATATATGCGTTTTTTTATTATTATTTTTATTTTCTATGGCTTCTTTGTAAACAATGTTTTAAATGATTAAATCAGGTCACATATCATACTTAAATATAATAATGGGCATAATGTGGATTTTACCATCAATCAAGCCGAGGCATAACATATGGCATCTCCGTAATATGAAAAATTCACAGTTCAGTAATTTCGCTTCATCAATATATCTAAATAAAATAAAATAAATGATTACGGATGTTACAAATGCAGCACAGATGCAGGTGTTAAACGCAACCAGAAAATCATGCAAAACTTCTAGCACTAGTCGTGGCGGAATCGGTAGTAACAGACAACAGCTTTTAGCGGGTTTCAGACGAGTGGATTACCTTGTGGCGAGCAGTTGGTGGCGCTCTTCAGATTTTGCCAGAGCTTATGGAGCGCACCGCTGTCTCCTGAGCGAGCCACCCCGCTGTACGGCGGTCGTCAGGCGGCGCTCTTCACTTTTCCCCGCAGGTCTAAGAGCGCTGAAGGGAGGCCTTCTTTCCCCAGCCGTTTCCGAGCCTCGCCTCGCGCGCTGCAGCTGGGCGATACCTCGTGCAGCCCTCGTTGGCCTCGCGGATGCGTTCCGGTGTTCACAATGCGTTTCAGACCGCAACGAACCAGTATTATTCAGTGCGACGCACTGTTTGCTAAATATTTTGACGTAAAGACGATCGTGGATGTGGAAATGTACCGTTTGTCTGGCCTCTGTTCCTTGCTCTGTGCACGCTGCCCCGCCCCATGGGGGTTCGCGTGTTGCTTGTGCAAGGCGCTGATTGGCTAGAAAGACTGTCTGTCAAGCTCTATCTCTTATGATTGACAGTAATGAATTGAAGCGTTTTTGGATGCTAGAGTATGTGAATGCATGACTAACCTTACATCTGCTGATGAAAAGGTCCTGAACCACCAATCAAGTCATGTATAATAAAACATATTAAAGCACACTATGTGTTTATTATTAAGTATTTATAATTAACTGTTCGTGAGATGTATATGATTAGTCCCTCAAATAATACACACTGCTTTTAAATCCGTTGCTGAATTATTTAAGGGGAAAACAGTTAGACAACTTAAACAGTTTTGTAAAACGAGGGATTTTCATCGGCAACGTGATGCTTTGCAGGAATCATTTCGATATTTATATATTGATTTATCTATGTATTAACTGTATTATAGTATGCCATTAGGTTATGTAATGGATGGCTTTTCCAACATTCTGCTTTAAAAATGCTTTGTAATTAGGCTCATTTCGAGTATGTTATTCAATTGACAGCCATAGTTTTTTTTGCATTTTTATTTTTGAGTCCTTGGCATTAAAAAAAGAACGAGAGGCTGCCCGTTTTTATGCTGCAGGATCTATGCACGTGAGAGCGTTGTTGAACTTCATTACCCAGAAAACAATGCGCGGAGAGCGTCGCTGTGCGTCAGCTCTAGTTGCCCAGCCACAGAGAAAGAAAGAGGAGGCGCACAGTTTGCTATTGATAGAATAGTTCAGCAATCTTAATATTTTTTTTAACGATTATTATAGTTTAAATTGACATATCCACTACGCGCCTGGGCCAGTCTACAGGCACAGTTTACCCCCGCTCTGGCACACTTGCAACCCGAAATGAGCGGCAGCGGGCGGCCCAGGACTAGCTCGTTTGCTGAGCCTCCGGGGGTCCCGGGAGCCGCTGCAGCCGCCGCCGGATCAGCCGTCGCAGGCGGAAGCTCTTCAGGAAAGACGGGGGGCGCTCAGGCCTCGGGCGGGAGTTCGTCTGGTTTCGGAAACCTAAAGCTGGGCAGTGAGTATCATTCAATGACATCACACGACAATCCCAATAAATGTGATATTAGTAGACTAGTAAAAGCCCAAGTCCTGGACCGTTTGGCGTGCTTTTCATTAATTTGTCTGATTATTTTACCATGATCGCGTTAACCTACTTTAGGCGGCTAACTGGCTAAGCTAACGAGAGCTTGTTTTTGTAGACGGATCAAGGGCTTTGATTGCTCTACATTAGCTCGACAATCCTTCATAAGAGCACTGGCTAAACGCATCTCTTATAATCGATACCAATTAATCACATTTTGTCCGCGCTGAGCCCTTCTTTTAAACACGATTCTTGGTTTATAAGATGTTTAGACGTCGCGTTATTGAAGATGTGCTCGTTTGGTAACAATGCTCTGTTAGCCTGCCGGCAACATCTTAACAGACTGCATCTTCAATTGTGCGTTTGATTTGAATCATTTCATCGTGTGCGGCCCTGGATGCATTTAGTCGCATCAGAAATGTCTTTAATAATCTTAATATTGCGTTCAACCTGCCTAAAGAGGGGCCAAATTGGCCTTTGCCTGTTCATATAGGTAAAGGAAAATTATCATAATGAATGTTCATAACATTATTGTTGTTATTATCATCATTAGTCATGTAACTTTAAACAACCCGTCCTTCCTGTTCGCAATTTTACAGATCATCACAAAGATTGGAATATAAACGCTGCGTCCTATGAAGGAAAAATGACCTGATGTAAATCTGTGGTTGGGCTACTCCTGTGAAAACTAGTGGTTTCCCTAGAGGCATAAACCTCTTCATTTGGCGCTCTATAAATGATTCCCAGTGACTGCAGTGCTGGCAGCAGCGTTTGTCTACACTGGTGCTGACTGCTGGATTTCCATGGGAATGGTGAAGGGTGCTATTACTAGGAACGAGGGGAGATGGAGTGGGTGGATGTACGAGTGTAACCCACCAGAAACCTTGAACCAGTAGTTACAACACAACAACCAGTGCTGTTTATGCCCTATTATTTTCATCATGGTAACCATTTTTAAATGCTGTGCTGACTTTGCACTTACCATAAAAACATGAGACATTTTGTGTCATCGTAGTGTCTGCATAATGTGCAGTGTCTCTTTACATTTTAATTTGCATGTGCATTATTTTTATATTCAGAAGCACACTTTTGCTGGAAGCGGTGATAAAATCATCATTCAGTCTTACACTGAAAGCCACTTAATGGCACAAACATGATCAATGAACACATGACAAAGTGAGTGGCCATTAACTGAGCTGAATCCGTTTCTTCCTTCTAGACCGTATTCTTAACAACAATCTCGGGGATTTCAGATTCACGTTCGCATAATTTAAGGTTCTATATGCTGCTTTATCTATATGCTCTATTTTTTTATTATTACTTTTATTAAGTCACATGGTTGACTGGTTTTGAAAAAGTAATTTATGCAAATTTAGATTATTCTCTAAATGATTCTGTAATAATCTTTCCTTCAGTTAATGAGCTTGCCTTCCTGAATAAAAATATATCTATCTGAAATTTTTTGCACACTTTCAAAAAAAATTATGTAACATCCAAATTTGGCATAAAAGAAGAAATACATTTTGGCCCAGTTTCACAAACAGGGCTTAGCTTAAGCCAGGACTAGGAAAAATAAAAAAAATAAACCGGAAAAAGCTCAATAGCAACAACGGTATACGTCATGCATGACAGCAGCTGTCTGCTCTGCTTTGATCTGGTAAATAATAGTTTTGCAGTGTAATAAAACGAAGTTTTTGTTTTGGTGAATCTGTCGTTCCTCGTCGAATCGAAATCGAAACTGACAGCAACTGACGGGAAAAAAACATCACTCTAGGGCTGCTTGTTTCCAGGCATTCCCAGTATTCAGGTCTGCTCTTGGGCACAGGTGGAAATGTGGTCAGACTTTAGTAGCCACTCGTGTCCAAACAGTCTTAAGGTTGTTTCTGCTATTCCTAGTGATAAGCTCTACCCGTTGTTCTGTTGTGTTTGGACACGCATCTAAACACGGGTGTTGGATTACTATTAACACCTGTCAGACAGAGTGGCAAGCAGGCATAGTGTGCTGGATAAGAGGGCGCAGATCAGTTCAAAAAGATCTAACTGCTGTAGATCTTGGACTGTTTCCTTCAAATTTTCATATTTTTGGAATATAAAGATAGGTAGGCTGGAGCAATTTTGAGGAATATTTCACATTTGATTGTTTTTCTGGAGTGCAAAAGAATGAATTTTTAAAGTCACTAATTCCTATGCAGTTGCAATGAATGAGGACCGCTGATTTCATGCTTTAGAAAGCATGCGTGGCACCACAAAGTAACCATAAATGTTGCATGTGACTTGTCTTTTTAAATCACCACGCTCACCAGCTGATTAGAACTATTACTCATGTTTTTCTCAGCTGAAATTACAAGGTAGATTCATAATTATTGCTGTCAGAGCATCATTTTTCTTGTGATTTTACCATGAAGAACGTGTCCTCCACCAATCCTGCAGCAAATATTGACTGCATGGATGTCAACACAACACAGCAACGCTAATTACAATTTATTAAAATTGATGTGTGCTATCATATACATGTATATTCCAAGGGAAATTAAACTCATGATACGTTTTTGTTTTGAATGGACGAATCTAAATCTAAAACCACAGAGAGGCTAAGTTTGACACTAATAATGTGTATAGGCATCAAAGTAAAGCAAGCGTCTTTTAGTTGGTGTCATGCACTGGTCCAGTGCTCAGAAGCTAGGGAAGAGATAGAATACAGAGTCAAATAATTAAGAAAGTGCCATTGTATAACTCTTACTTCACTTGCTGTTCACACAATGCTGCGATTCTTTTATAGAAGCTAATATCTAGAGACCAACCTAATGTAGTTAGGTATTAAAATGTATTAATTTGCCTGATATTTAAAAAAGCAGTTTGGTAGGTTTTTTTTTTCCTGTGTACGGTCTCTAATTTAAAGGGCTAGTTCACTCTTAAATAAAATTAGTCATTTTACTCTTGACCTTATCCGTATAAAATGAGCAGTTTAATCCAAGTCACGAAGAGAAGAGACATGATTGCTTTTTATAATGATCAGATTTAAGTTAGGTCTTTATTTACATATATCTGCAAACAATATAGATCTACAAACATAAATAGCTCAACCATACTTGCCTTGACCTCATTGGCTCTTTCACTTCAGTCTTATATTATATAATATTACTATAGTATATATATATAGTATATAATATTACTGTTAACATTGTTGGCTGATTGATGTTTATATATGGATAAAAGCCTAAAGCGGATCTGTTCATCATCTAAGGCGATAATGTATTAGCAGACTTGGATTAAATTAAAGGAGGCATAGAAATCTCTTAGATTTGACTTAAAAAATATCTTAATTTGTGTTCCAAAGATGATGGTATTTCTTACAGGCTTGGAACAAAGCGAGGGTGAGTACATGTCGACAGAGTATAAATTCAAGGCCTCAACAAACCCTTTTAAACATGAATCAAACAATGACTACTAAAGTAAATTGACAGATGTTTTTCACAGGTTTTTTTTTTTTTGTCAATGTTCTTTTTTTTACATTTTATCACATTGATTACAAAAGCCATTTTTAATAGGTGACAGGATTCATATAGCATTCGTTCAGGTCATACATGGGGAAAAACTGACTCATTTCATTTATTTTGAGCAGTCAGAGTCTTAGTCAAAGGTTGTTTGTTAAAAACAACACTTTTTGTTGTTGTTGGGTTTTTAGGGGATAGTGGAAAAGTGACAACGGTAGTAGCCACCCCAGGGCAAGGTCCGGACCGTCCTCAGGAGGTCTCGTACACAGACATCAAGGTGATTGGCAATGGCTCGTTTGGAGTGGTGTACCAGGCTCGGCTCATCGACAGCCAGGAGATGGTGGCCATAAAAAAGGTGCTTCAGGATAAGAGGTTTAAGGTAAGAAGAATACGAGAACCTGATTGAGCAGAAACTAATGTCCGTGTCATAATTATATACCTTAAAAGGCCTAAAACCATTTCCAATGTAAAATGTTTTTACTTGTAATGCTACAGGCCCTTTTAAATTTGTCAAATTGCGTTTTGAACAGTGATGAACGTTTAACATCTCATGATGCATCTGCTTAAATATCAAAGCTAATAGAACAAAAAGGCTTAAGATCACATTGAAAGCACCCACTTTTTAAGTTCATCCATGTGTTCATAAACTACAAACTTGCCTTATGACTCCAGTTGTTTTGTCAAGCTCTACTGCCTTGAGGAAATGTTGCTCTTAACATTTTTAGGAGACCTTAACCTCTTTCAAAGTGAAAATTTATATGAACAGGCCTAACAAAAAAAAATGCATTAATGTTGTACCTGAGCTTGAAGATTGTCCTTGATCTCTATTTGATCAACTTCAGTTCTAGCCTCTGTTTTTCTGCTTATATTAATAGAATATATAATTGGTGTAGTGTTAGTGTAATATATATTGCTGTCACATGTATGTAGTTGACAATGTTCTTTTAATCTCATTCTGTAGCATTGTATAATTTGTAGGAGATAGAAATGTTTGAAATTAGTCACATGTGAGCCTGGAGTGCTTAGCAATCATAACGCATGTTAATGAAACACACCCCACAAACCTGTTTTAAATGCCAATATAGCTCATCTCGGTCCTGAAAATCATGAATATTTGTAGCATCGCACCGACAAAATAAGCCACGGTTTTCCACCTTCAAGTGAGCATTGCTTTCAAACTGTATATTTAATGAAATATATAATACATGCACACTAGGTTTAAATTGGCTGCACAGAGAAACACTTCAACAGATGAATGCATTAAATATGATAGATTTTTCATGCCGTGACTTTAGCGTCCTTCACACATCGTTTCTTTCTCCACAGAACCGTGAGCTACAGATAATGAGGAAGTTGGACCACTGTAATATTGTCAGGCTACGCTACTTCTTCTACTCCAGTGGAGAAAAGGTTATTTTTCCGTCCAACCTTTTTGAGTTTTTATATACCCAGTGATACTAATTTGTCAAGGTGAATAATATATATATATATATATGTATGAAGAATGTTATCCCTGTTGAACAATGTTCTCTCTTTCTCTCCTCAGAAAGATGAAGTGTATCTTAATCTGGTGCTTGATTTTGTACCAGAAACCGTGTACAGGGTGGCACGCCACTTCAACAAGTCTAAGACCACCATCCCCATTATCTATGTCAAAGTAAGTCTCTGTGTAGTCATGACTGCTGCTACTGTGCCCATTCAAATGTATATGTACAATAAACAATAACATCTTTTTTTCTCTTTCCTCCCCCACAATCTGTTGTTGTTTTTCAGGTGTATATGTATCAGTTATTTCGCAGTCTGGCATATATTCATTCCCAAGGCGTCTGCCATAGAGACATAAAGCCACAGAATCTCCTGGTGGACCCAGATACAGCTGTACTTAAACTGTGCGACTTTGGCAGGTGTGTGTTCTGATGCTTCTCTGTGTGGCGTGTATTATGTATTTGAAACGCACTCATGTACAGAGGAGGTCGGAGGTTGAAATCTTAAAAGTTGAATTGGTTAAAAATGACCACATTTAAAAGTTTACATATGATTGAGTTATCCAAAGCCATTGTTTTGTTGTTGTTGGGGTTTTTTGTTGTTTAGTGACAGTCCCTTTCTTGTCCTGAACAGTTAAACTACCTGCTGTTTTTCAGAAAAAAGATTTTTCAGCATTTTTTTGTGTTTGAATCCTGTCCAATGACTGCATGATTTTGAGATCCATCTTCAAATTAAGGACAAGCGAAGGACTCATATGTAACTATTACATGAGGTTCAGATGCTCAGTGATGCTCCAGAAGGAAAAAACAATGCATTAGGAGCCAGGGGTGTAAACTTTCAAACATATTGTCATTTTTCTTATTTTGCCGAAAATAATATATTTTTTTTAAATCGGTACCCTTTAGATCTTCAAATTCAAAAGGTTTTCACCCTCCGACTCCTAACTCATGTTTTTTTCCTTCTGGAACATCACTGAGTGTTTGAACCTTCTGTAATGGTTACATATGACTCCCTCAGTGTGAAAAGATGGGTCTCAAAATCATACAGTCACTTTTGTAAAGACTTGCAACCCTCAAAAATGCTAAAAAAAACTAAAGGATCTTTCTGAAGAACTACAGGCAGTTTTAAATGTTCAGAACAAAGAAGGGACTCTGGAAAAAAAAACACTGGATCTTTCAGTTAACAACACAGTATAAAGAATCAAACTTTTGTGTAAACATCGAATGGGTCGGTATTATTCATTTAAAACTCTTTTCTCTTGTGGACTATAGGTCAGTACTGGATAAAAAAAATTACATGCATTTTATGTCCCTCTTAATTTGGTAAAACTTGTATTTCTACTGCGCTATTAACAATACAGACTGTAGCAAAGCATTGAACATTATCAAATATGAGAATAGAGTGATGGTAATGTATAATGACGTGAATTAACGATTTATTTTTTTAAATCTAGAGACTGTCTCTGTAATCAAAACAATGATAATCACTAGAAATCAGGTGTCCCACAACTCTATATGATGATAGCTTATGTGAATATGTAAATATGTTCTTACACCTCAATAACAAAATGTAATGGTAGTTCAAAGGTGGCAACTCTAAAACAAACTGCAAATGAGTTTCGTTCTGATTTCGTTTGAGATGATGTCAGACTAGTTCATTCTTCGATGATGCAATGCTAAGTATGTTGGGGCATTAACATCACAGCCAGCCTAGTAACAGTTTTGGCCTGTGTGTCAGACCTGTATGCATTTGTGTCCTGCGATGGGAATCTAGAAATTTGACTTAGATAACCTTGGTTTGATTCCAAAATGATTCTTAATGCAGCTTTTTTTTGATAAGGTTTTAACGACCCTCTATTATGTGATCACCACAGTGCAAAACAGTTAGTTCGTGGGGAGCCCAATGTGTCGTACATCTGTTCGCGGTATTACCGCGCTCCCGAGCTAATATTCGGAGCCACGGATTACACATCCAACATTGATATCTGGTCGGCTGGCTGTGTATTAGCAGAGCTGCTTCTGGGACAGCCAATATTCCCTGGTGACAGTGGAGTGGACCAGCTAGTGGAGATCATCAAGGTGAGTGGTCTACACTGAGCTACATTACTGTGTTTTGATTACTGTGTTTCCTAATTCTATATCCGTCAAAACTCTGCAGGTTTTGGGGACCCCGACAAGAGAACAGATCCGAGAGATGAACCCCAATTACACAGAATTTAAATTCCCACAGATCAAAGCACACCCTTGGACGAAGGTAAAGCACCTGTTCCTGCGATATCATAGTTCTCTCATAGAAGGAAGCATTACTGGACTTTATAGCCAGCTAAACTAGTAGAACAATATCAAAATCTTAGGATATGACAATATTGTCATATGTAGTCCAGAAGAGAGTATCCATTGTGATATTTAAGAGACAAATGTAGAATTGCAGGGGGGAATATTTTGTATATTTTTGTGTAAGTTATTATATCTTATGCACTTTGAGTGTTTAAAATTAAGAACACCAACCCATGTTCTTAACAAAGAAAACCAGTTACTTGTACCTGAACTTTAAAGCATTTACTACACAGATCTGTTGACAAGCTAGACAATATTGCATCTGCAATTATGACTGCAATAATACCTAGCCTGTTCATTTGACAAATGGCCCAAAACACACCTTTTTAAGATCTTTTTTTGTTAAAAGACGTTCAAATATATTTGAATAACTATACCTTTTGCCCGGAAGATCATTTCATACCATCATGTGACCATGATAATATCAAGACTGCTGTCGCAGCGTCACAATATTGATAATATCGTTACATACTTATAAACCTGTAGTTTGACAGTTCTCTGTGAACCTGTGTGTTTGTTAGGTGTTTAAGCCGAGGACCCCTGCTGAAGCCATCTCATTGTGTTCTCGTCTGTTGGAGTACACACCGGTGACGCGGCTCTCTCCGCTGGAGGCCTGCGCACACGCTTTCTTCGAAGAGCTGCGCCAGCCGAATGCCCGTCTGCCTAATGGCCGAGATCTTCCCCAACTCTTCAACTTCAGCCCTGTGGGTGAGTTCAACTGAAAGAACTGCCACTTCTAGTGAGATTCAGCCTCGTCCGATTAATCCGAGTCTCTCTGAACTCGTTCCAAGTTGATGCTGGCACTATTTATGTGTTTTTTGTTTTATTTGTGTGCCGGGGGGTTTCAGCGTAGCCTTATATATGCTAAAATGTTTTTTGTTACCATTTGTATTTAGTTTACTATTCAGTACTGTAAAGTGAGCGTGTCTTTAACTTAACTACATGTTGTCAAATGAACCAACCATTCAGTAATTAGACTGATTTAGGTTTAATGAACCTAAAAGTAAACACAGCAGACCATCAGAAATGACTGCTCAGTGAAGTGTGCTAGATTGAATCTTGAGCATAATTTGAACCAGTTCATAAGTAATTAATATTAGTAATTAACTATTTGAGCATCATAGCTGCTTGCAGTTTTCATTCTTGCACATCAACAGAAATATCCTGATTAGCATAGCACAAATCTGATTAGATTATATTTCTGATCACTATTAATAAACTGAAATGAAGGTTGCTTTATCAGTCAGATGTGGAATTATTATTACCATATACAGTAGGATTAATATTCAAACAGATGCTGTTCTTTTGAACTTCATCAAAGATTAAATAAAATAAAAGGCAAAACTATTTTCAACATGAATAATTTGAAATGTTTCTTCAGCAGCAAATCAGCATATTAGAATGATTTCTGAAGGATCATGTGAAAAGTCATGTGCTAAAAATTCAGCTGTGCATCACAGGAGTAAATTACATTTTAAAATGTATTAAGGCATAAAACGGTTCATTATTTTCAAAAACATCTAGCTTAATTATCCACAATTTAGGATGCAGTATTAAAAAGTTATATCATGTAATCATTCATAAACTGAATTGGATGCGTGTTGCACAATACTTGCATACAGTCGCAGTTCTATCTATTGTTTTATTTCCGCTGTCATCATAGGTAATAGAGTGCGGATCGGGCTGCATTTTTCTGTCCGAGCCCGGCCCGCGTCTGACAGAGCTGTAACCAAATTTTTTTTCATACTAATGACACATGCGCTTTTTTTTTTTTGTGGGAATCCCGCTTTTATTAAGCAACTGTAGGAAGGCATTCAGAAATGCCAACAGATGTGAGCATCAGCGCACATGGGGCAAAAAGCGCCGTTATTACACTGACGCACATTCGCGCTGATTTGACCGAGCCTGAGCATCCTTTCTAAACATCTGTCCCAACTGTACCCATCCTCTAATAGGTAACATGAAATCCAAAATGTTCCCACACACCAGATTTATACGACGCTGGCGCAGCCTTCCTTTTCTCTCCCACTTGCCACACTCCACACCGTAGACACCTCAATTCTTTCGTACGAAAGGGAAACACACTGACGTCACATACAGGGCACGAGGCTACATTGCGCGTGTCATGGTTCAGGTTTTTTTTCATGAACTGTGCCACCCCTACTATGCACTCAATGAGCTAAAGCGTACTTTATATATTTATACTTCTAGGGTCAGTTTCCCGAACAGGGTTTAAGACTAGTCCTAGATTAAAATAAATGTTAAGAGCTGTCTAAACTGGAAATAGCTTGCACTGAGATATCTTAAAATACATTGTTGTCATTGTTTGGTCTTAAAATACTCACAGATAATGCATTTGTGTAAGACATGTTTCTAAAAATTCTTAAATGTCCTAAATTAGCAAAGGTCTAGTCCTGGCTTAATCTAATCCCTATCCGGGAAACCGGCCCTAGTGCCTATAGGAATAATACTAAAAAAAAAACGATTTGGTTCATTACCATGTGAATCTTCCCCCGACTGCAACAGATGCTTAAAATAAATCTAGAAAGTGAACTTAAGGGAAAATGTCAGCACCATCTATATTGAGTGATTCTGTAATCTCCCAGCTAAAAAAATAGGTGCAATTTTAAGAGCCAGTGGTTCCCTACTCCATTTCTTGGTCTGAAGCTCTGCAAATAGTGGGTACATAATAGTATTTTATTAGTCTTTCTTTCTTGTGCTCGTCACAACCTTTGCATCAGTTTTTGGCTTTTAGTAAACTTAAAAGGTTATAATTTAGCTGCTTGTAATTTGAGACGACTTTCACATCCTATGACGCAAGTAAAAAGCCATTTAGGGTTTTGACACGTTTAGATGTCGATGGCTAACTTCTTTGTCTTTCTCGTCCCCTGCAGAGCTGTCTATCCAACCACAGTTGAACTCCATTCTCATTCCTCCCCATGCTCGCTCGCAGACGACACCTGCCTCACACGGTACTGATCGCACATACATACCAAAGCCCTTTGATTTACCCTTCCTGTCAGCCCATATCCACATGTGACTGTCCTCGGTGTTATTTTAACTCCACGTATGTGTGTGTTTGCAGAGGGCAGCGGTTCAGACGGTCCAGCCCAGTCTAGCTCAGCACCGGGACCCCTGAGCAACAACACCTAATTGTTCCCTTGGCGTTACTGCGACGTTATCACCCCTCTCTCCTCATCCCTTCTTTCTCATTCCTCTCTCCTTCCCAAAAGCAGCTCCAAACAGTCTCTCTAGCACACGCGCACACACACTCTCTCTCTCTCTCTCACAAACACACACACTCGTCACCTCGTGTTATGTGTCGTCATGATGAAAGAAGTGTGCGATGCCCAGATTAATGATGTCAATCATCACAGGAGGAGATAATGAGGTCGATTTAAATTTAGTATGATGATTGTCATGTTAAAAGGCTGGGAAAGGGCCGCTTAGGGCACATGTGCCCCCCCTAGTGGCAGGAAGAGCACGCACAGTTACTGCTCTCTGCCTCTAGCACCATCCATTTGACTTTTAAAAAATACTTCGAGCTCATTTAAATGGAATTTTGCTCTTAAACTTTTTAGCTTTCTTTAGGAGTTCTTGCCCAAAGCAAGGACTACGATGGGTTTTATGAAGCAGCGAGCGTGAGATGTCCATGTTTGCGTGTCAGGATGTGCTGTTTCTCGTCGCAGAGATAATAGGTGTCTTAATATGTGAGAATGTCAATTTTAGATAATCATTGCACACTCTTATTTTTTTAATTTCTTTTAAGGTATTTGGAGAACTCGGGACAAGTTTTTTTTTTTGTCAGGTTCATTATAAAACGTGCTTGGTTTTGTTTGTTTGGGGTTTTTTTGTGCATGCGCATACACACACTCACATATATATAGCTGGTAGGTCAGTCTCATCACTAGCTGTGTTAGCTGTTCTGTTGTGCATTATGGAGTCTATGCCGCGTGTGTGTGTTTATATACATCGGCATGCCCGTTAAATGTGGATTTAGCTGATGTTCATCTAAAACATGAGCGCGCACACACACACCACGGACACTTAGCAAATGAGACTGGAGCTGTTTGTCTTTCCCTTCCATCCTTCCTATCTCCTCCTCTCTCATTGCTAATATGTAAATGCCATGTACCTTTTATTTTGTTATTTTTGTTATTGTTATTCTGTTGTCCTTGTAATTAGATTTTTCTCCTAGTGGAGCAGTGCTGGTATGAGCAGAAACCAGCCTTTCTTGGTCTCTATCTCTTTCTCTCTCTCTCTCTCTCTCTCGCCCGCTCTTCCTCCCTTCTTTCCTTCCTCTTTCCTCCTATCCCTTCACCATACAACTGTATATAACATTTCATCCAGCCTCTCCCTGGATCTGGGGAGAAAGACAAAACTGAACAAAATTTTGTTTTTACCTGATATCTCTGTCTCTTTCTCTTACTCTCTCTCCTCGCCCGCCCGCCTGCCTGCCCTTCCCCCTCCTCATCAGTGTTAATTCTGATCCTTTTATTTATTGTACTGCTGTCTGATTCTGTTTTTAACAATCTGATGGGGGAGGGGTTTGTGTGTGTGATGTCATTTGGTGTAACGTTCATATCTCAAACTCTGGAATATTGTCTGGCGGAATGTTCTGGAAAGGGCAGGTACACACTACCACACACAGGCTGCTCGGCCCATCAGTGAGAATATGAACGGTTAAAGGGAGAGAGAGGGAGAGATAAACAATGTTTTTGTTTGTTGGTATAAATAATAAACTCATTAATAAAGTTATCAAGTGTGTCTGTGGGTTAATTTATTTACCATCAATTATCCAATTGTTAATAAATTGTAGGGCATAATATCAGCCTGTAAAATGGCATTTATAAAATAATGTGTAATGTGGAGGTCTTAAATTAAATGATAAGATATTCAAAGGACTCTAGAAAATCACTATATATGTTGCCTGAAGCCACTATTTATTAAAACTTTACTTTTTTTTTTTTTTTTTTTTTTTTTTTACTTTTTTTAAAATTACTCTTGATATTTAGATTTTTTTTTTTTTTAAATCAAATGGTTTTAGTAATTGGCATTTTTGCACCTATGTTCATCTTTGTTGTCTTAAACATACCTTGCACTTGTTAAAGAATGAATGTGGCATCTGAAAATTAGGTTAAAAAATATTTAGTTTGTTGAAGGGATGGAATATGGAAACGCTCTCCAGAGGTCAACAGGGTTGGAGACACCAGTGTTTTGATCACCAGTGGGGGGGGTCCTCGTGGTTCAGAATCTGAACATCCTTCAAAATTGCATAGTTGCTTTATTTTCCTCTTAACTCATTGCTTCATCTGAGGGTCACAATTTGAAATGGCTCATTGCATGATTGGAGGACATTTGCATTGTCTGACATTCAAAGAATAATGGCACCAGATGTGCTGAATTAAGCCTACTCAGAAATGCACAACTATGTGTTCGGACTGATCACGGTGCACTGAAAAGCCCCTGACAAAAGATAATCAGGAGGTCTCTGTTGTCCTCTATTCGCTGTCTGATTAGGTATTAATATTTGTAAATTGGTAAAGATTAGAGGGTAGTGATAAGAAATTAAATAAAAATTCAATGTTTTTGTGTGTTGCTTTGACCTTATCACTATTTTCAGTCTTATCTCACTGCATTCACTTTTCTGCAAATACAAATGTTCCCAAAAGAAAAGGGTAACCCTACTGTCCATAGCTTTTCATTAGTAAGAACTTCACATTTTGAACAATATGGTGTGCAGTTATCACATATTTATGATAAACAATAGGCCAACCATTGGTGGCCGCTAGTACTTTATTCATTCTAGAAGTAATGCAACCTTTCTTTTGCCATTAGAGGAGACGGAGCGCTCCGCTCAAGTCCTTTGGCGTAAGTTTGATGACACTATAAGCCACTGAGCTGTCATACACTGAATACTAATGGAGTGTTTGTTCCAGACAGGCAGATATCCAGTCACCTTTCTGCCTTGAACTTCAAGCAACTTTTTAATTTCTGCAGTCTCATCGCTCCTTACCTCAAAATTCTTTTGTCTGAACAAAGCAATTGCAAAACACATGACTTAGAGCCAGGTGATGAAAGCCATGAAAACGGTTTCTTTTAAGATTTTGAACTGCTGTGTGTCTGAGTTAAATGGATTCTGTATGTCTACTATATGGCGTATAAATGAAACATTGACTTGTATTTGATATTTAACTCAAGGACTTTAAACTTTTTTCATTTAATATAGGCCTGTACAAATGTGATGAGCAAGTTACTTTCACAACGACAACTGCTTTTCTGTTACAACCCCCGGAACCTCTGTAAGTGGCTAAAAACTTTGAAGCTTACGGTTGGACCAATGTGATTATGAAATAATTTATTAAAAATGATTTTTAATCTTGTATCAAAAATGCCAGATGAATCAAATAACTCCAATAGTAATGTTACATCTCTCTTCTTTTCTTTTTGAGAACCTTTTCAATATCCAGTTAAAATAGTAATAGATTTTGATATGTTCAATTTTTTTATGCCAAGGACAAAGTACAATAAAAATAACTTTACATACAAAGAGGTTATATTATTTGCAAAGCATCATTTATATACAAAACAAAACAACAAAAAAACAGAGCAGAAGCTCTAAAATAAATGAAAAATAAAGGATTTTGACAAGAGAATTTACTGCGATGAATATAGAAATAATAATAGGTTAATAATCAAATATTCAGTACTTATTTCTTTTCGTATATCAAAGAAGCCAAACAGTACATCCGTAAACAGCAAGGAGAAACCCTGGAGCACATCGTGATTGATTACGTTTGAGAATTCAATCCAAAAAATCAGTGTGTGAGGACAATCCCAGAAAAGATTTGAATGAGATTTCTCTAACCTTGTTAGTTATTATGTATTTCAAAGACCAATCAATATGATCAACAACATTCTTCCAATAAGACACCACATATGGAGTTGTTACAGGTTCCTTTTGAAAGATTGATCTAATCTTATAGTTACGTGATGAAGGTGAAGAAGATTTTTATAGCTCGTATTAACTGAAATATAAAGGAATCATACTAAAATTATTCTACTATTAAAAATATGGAAACACTGTAACCCCAAA
>JAUYWG010000051.1:6468461-6507099 GCA_034779775.1 Enteromius afrohamiltoni
AATAAAGGTCTATCTTTTGGCATCAAAACCCAAGACTCCAGAGTATCATTGACAGAGGGAAAAGGGGAACCACAACAAATGATGTGACCAAAAGTCCCTTAAAACATAATAGCTCCTTTAGGGACAGCGTCCATCACAATGGAGAATTCTTTGGGAGTTGCTGGAAAATCAAACTTACATACGACCTTCTGTGTTAAATAACTTGGAAACAATCAAAATGTTTTTTCTGAAAACCAATTATTAAAAAAACAGAGATTTTCTCTTACGTACAATGTCTTGATTGTTCCAAATAAAATATCAATGAGGGGAAAAGTTATGCTTGAAAATGTATGACCATGCACGTAATGCCTGTTTATGTTAGATAAATTGTAAGGGATTCTGTCCATTTTATAATTACAGATCATTAAGACCACCTAATTTGAAAAGATTAACGTCTACACTTATGAACCTGCAGACCCCTAGATGACGTATTTTCCAAGTACGCTTGGCTTGAGGGGTATTCTATTGGCGGGCTTGAAAAATGCTGCGGACCAATGAGATCGCGTTTTGTTGAGACGTTGCAAATAACATTTCTGACAGTTACGAAAGGAGAAGAAGGCCATAATCGGTGAGTTGTTTATTTAATTCTACCGGAACAATGTTTATTGCGACTGATCCAGGGTTATCTACAGTTTGTGTAATTTAACAGTAGCTGTCGTCTCGGAGACTCGACTGGGGGAGACATTCGCCCTTCGCTAACGGGCGGATTCCGCCAAACTACCACCGAAGAAGCGCGCGCTGCCCTTCTTCGGCGCTTCTGTGTCGCTCGCGCTGTGTGTTCAATGTTTGAGCGCGACCAAGCACCCATAGCGGCTGTACTTTGAACATATAGCTCTCATTAAACCAATGACTGTGGCTCTGTAAATATATTTCTCATATTTATCGTCGTTCAGTAAAAGGAGGTCGGTGCATCCTAAACGCTAGCAGGCCAGCAGAGCCCGCTAGTTGAGGCTATTGGCTAACTGGCGTTAGCTTATTAGCCTGCCGGGCGCAGCTTCTGAGTGGCGCTGTGATCATTCTGCTGTCTCTGCAGACCCTCCAACTCTTAACACGGTTTTTTTTGGTGCAATAGAGAAACCCATGTAGCTTATTAGCGGATGTTAGCGTTTGTTGCAGACATAGTAATTAGTGGCTGAACAATACTGAAAAACTAAAGGTGTATCAATATCAGTTTTATGACCGATATACGATGCCGTTGTAAATTCATTTTATGTTTGCGTTTTGACAATAATGCATAGAATGCATTAATGAAGTGCGTGTTTTTTATAGACAAAACCATTAAAAACACGTACACAATATGCATTACATACAGCAGATTTATTTGTAGTTTTATTTGATTGAATTTTGTTTCTTGTTATACACTGTAATATATTTACATTGTTTTGTGATGATCTTGTTTTTTTATTGGAATTACATCAGTATTTTTGACAATCATGACAATGATGAGGAACCAACAGATATTCATATAAAGATGTGTGAATATTGGTGACAAAATGTAATATGCAATTTAAATATGACTGTAAAATTATTTTAGTTTAAAATGCATTTCTGTTACAATTTAAGTTGTGTATTATTAAATGTAAATAATTATGAAATATTTACATTTTATTATTATATATTTTATTTACATGTGATTTTGTGACCTGCCTGATGCAATGTTTTTTTAATAATATTTTTTTTTATATTGTTGTTCCTGATATTGAAGAACCAGTAGTTTCTTATAAAGGAAAGTGTGAATATTTGTGGTAAATATCGGTAAAACTGATAAATCGATAAGCCACGTGAACCATATTGTAGCCTATACTGACATACATAAAAATATATACTGACAAATATAGCCTTCCAATAAAAGGAGGTATCTTTCTATGTCTGTATTTTGTTGTGTTTGCGTGCATCGTTTAGGCTATGTTCAGCTTTGTGTCTGTTTAACATTTAAATAGCATTTTTATGATTGCCAGGATGGACTTGACCGAGTCCTATTTAAGCTTGTTTTGTGACATTTCAGCTTTAATTATTTGGTCTTTTGTGCTGTCTTGATAAATGATGCGGAGTGAAACTAATGAGTGTGGCTTTGTTTTGCCACAGTTTGCACGTCATGTAACACTCAGCCCCCTCATGTTAACACTGATAACATGCTGTAAGGACATTTCACTTGCCATCTGCCATAGAATATCTGTTATTTCACGCTCGTCCTCCTGTCTTCCTTTAAAACATTTCCATCCATCCTCTTTCTGTCTGTCACTTCATGGAGGTGTGGCACGCAGCCAGAAGCAGCCCAAATAGATCCATTCTCATCAATGCTTCAGTTTCTTAAGTTTCTTTTTCACTTTTTAGACAGCATTATTGTTTTCTAAATATTTTTCATAATTTTAAAATCATTCTAATATAATTTTTTTTTTGAAAATGAATAGTAAATGACTAAAAAAGTAAAATAATATATGCATCTAACAGCCCTGTTTATCTCTTTTTGTCAAATGAAAGTTGAATGAATATTATTTTTTAACATGCGTTTATTTGAAACGGTCCACTGGGAGTCCAAGTAGGATTGTAGCAGTTTATTTTTAGTTGTACATTCTCTTTGGCATTAAAAGAGGGCACAAGAGTCAAAAGTCATTGCATGTCGTTATATAAACTTGTATTGTTGTTTTTCTTAAACATATTCTTGTGTGTTTTAAGCAGCCATGGAGTCCTCTTCAGTGTACATGTGCTTTCCCTGTTATCGGGAGTTTCCCACACTAGAGGAAGTGCTTGCACATCAGATGACCTGCACTGCGGAGAATCCACAACTTCTGCCCAATGAGACACCTATCGAAGCTGCTGCTGCCGCCGCCGGTCTGCCACAGGTATGTGTGTGTGTGCCTATCTATCATCATACACTGTTCACCCCTGAACTACTTCAAAACTTTATCTTTCTGATCAAATTAGCAGGAAGTCTTTTTTTTCCGAAGAGATGGATTTATCAAATTCCTTTCGTTAAAAAAAGCATTTTTTTCTTCGTGGTGTTACTTAGGATTATCTCTAAATGGGTTGTATTAACATGCAGCTCCTGAAAGCCTGTGAAAAATGTAATCTATTTTATTCCCTTAATGCCCCTTGAACTCGTGACTATAATTATCCAAAATAGACTAGAAAATTTGAAGAGCAGCTTCCAGTAATCCTGAATGGTGAGCTGAAATGTAAAAGGATCATTTTGTAAGCGGATGGGTTTTTTGCGCAACTCCTAATTTGCCTCTTCACTACGGGGGGGAAATGAGGCACTTGAGATTCTGTCTTTAACGCTCTGATGTTGATGCACTTTTACTCTAGTTGTTATAAAAACAGTCAAGTTTGAATTAATGCTTGAGTGTTTTTATAATGATTCTCTTCAAGCTAGTTATTAGTCACAGCTGAAAAAGACATTTTTCAGTCTTTCTGCTTTTTAAACGAGTAGCAAATCACCACTCAGAAAAGGCGAATCAAGTGAAAAAAGGGCCTTTTTATGTTTTGCATTGTCATTGGCTAAGCCTCCCACAGAACTATTTATCCATATAAAACTTTCTCGATAGTCTAAAAACTGCTTATCTTGAAACGTCAGATTCTGATGGCGATTCTATATTGAAACACTGTGGGAAAGCACCGCCTCCACAGGAGATCAATTCCTGCTTCTACATTGCTGCCTGTTTAGCCCCGCCCACCAATTCACCCATATAGAATTTTTGCATCACCTTCCTTTTGATCCCAACTTTATTTTTAATGTAGCTCCAGGCTGCTTCAGTTAGAAATTGGCCCTTTGTTCACTTCATGTTACCGATTTGTTTACAAACTAGGTACAAAAGACGATCCTATGCCAAATATATTGGATCCGACAGTGTTCAATCAATATTTTTCACCTCATTTTCAGTGTGTGATGATAGCGATACTACATCATCAGCTGGTGGACGAGACGAGGCTGTTATGTCTGTTCGCAGTGTCAACGTCTTTTTGACTTTGTTTTTTGATCTCCATCTGCTCTTATCTCATTTGAAACATCCACGCTGAAAATAGACACAACATAAGTGCATCTGTCCATCCAGTTTATGAATGTCCTCAGCCAAACCTCCCTGTCTCTCTGAGTCATCCTCTCTACCCTCTCATCAAGATGGCTTAAGTGGGTGCTTAAACTATTTTAAAAAAAGATAACATGGCGAACACAAACAGTTTGTGCCATGTCAGTTCAATGGGATGTCGCAGCCGGTTGCGTCAGATGACTGCAACACAGACCCCCACGCTGTGCCCTTGGTAACAGTGAATGTTAGCTTGAATTGAGTGTGACATGAGCTAACTCCTTGAGTGGGTTTTTTACACTCTGTGAGAGCTATCAGCACACGGGTGTTTCCTCTCGGTCACAGTGTTCAAGAAGAAGTTAAAAACGTGTTAAAAATATATATATATAAAATATCAAAGGTCTTTATACAAAACAGAAAAAAGCAAATACAGTCCACACTGAAAATCTAGGAATGAAATCTAAGTTAAACCTAGAAAAAAACAAACAAACACTGAAGTGTTACAAAAAAATAAAACAAATAAGCATATTATTGGCATTAATCTTGTGAACTGCATTGTAAAGATGGTGATGTGTTTATGCATGTTCTAGACATCCTAGAAAGTGTTACATTCCAGCACATCTTTACAATTTAAATATTTAAGATATTCAAATCAAAATAATGTAAAATAGCATTTTTACAAATATAGTATAATATTACTATATTATAGAGAGCATCATTTCATTGACCCAAAGTGAAATTACAAAATTATTGTACCCTGCAATTGCCATCATTTGTCATCAGATTACTTGATGTATGTTTTCTTTCATCTAATTGTGTGATGATGCAGACTGTGCTTGTTTAAAAAAAACCCCATCATATTGTTTACCTCAAGTGCAATTCCAAACTTTTATTTTGCTCTGCACTTGTCATTATTTGTCATGAGAGTGTTTGATGTGTATGTTTTCTGTCATCTCACTAGGTGGCGATGCAGGCTGTGTCAGTCCCCCAGATCCATACTCAGACAGCTGTTGATCTGTCATCTCTGCTAGAACAGAGGAAAACTCTTCAGGCTGATGCGCCGCGTGTTCTGTACCAGTGCGCTGACTGTGAGGTTCTCTTTGATGCCCTGTCACTGTGGCAGCAGCACCGCAAAATGGGCTGTTGCCTTGAGACGGGGCCGGGACCCGGAGGAGAGCAGAGTGGCGAAAGTGAAGCCCAAACGTTTTCTGCCCAGCCAGAATATCAGGACGCTGAGCAGGCACAGAATGCACACGAACAGATGGAGGTGAGTGAAGAGGGAAGGCAGGCTCAAATGAAGATGGAAAGCATTAGTGAGGTATCTGTGACGGTTGGAGAGGTTTCTGAAAGAGTAGTGGCGCCTAAGGCTGTACAGAGAAACAGTGTCCCCAAAGAACCTCCTGAGACTTCAGTCTCTCAGGAAACTGTGCCTGTGGAGTCCTCAGCTGAAGAAAACAGTCCTGCCACAAGGCGCAGGGGGCAAAAAAAGGCTAAGCCCCCCTCCAGTCTGCTCTGCGTGGAGTGCGGGCAAAGCTTCAGTCTGGTTCCAGAGCTTGTGACTCACCGCAAGAATCAGCACGGCTTGAAAGATGCCATACACCGCTGCACTGTTTGTGGAGAGGGCTTTCTCAACACCACTCTTTTCCTCTATCACCGAAAACAGCACCGCTCAGAGGTGGAGGAGAAGCCCAAGCAGGTTCAACCTGCCATTCCTCAGCTCTCCACAGCCATGCTGGAGGCCCCAGGTGAGGGACTCTTGCTTTTAGCCACAGCCGGAGAAGGCCAGAGCCTAATGGAGGTGACCACTCTAGAACAAACCATAACCGAGACCCCTGTAGCACACGTAGAGGTTGAGCTGGACAATGATGAGATGAGAGGATCCGAGTCTCTTCAGACGGAGCAGGAACCTGTTGTGGAAGGCACCGAGATTTTGGTGGAGGAGATGGTGCAGGAGAGGAATGAAGCAAACCCGGAAGAAGACATGGAGGTGGTCGTTGAGAAGATGCAAGGAGATGTAGAGATGGAAAAGAGCGATGGGGTTGAGGAGATCCAAGGAGAGGTTGAAAGCAGCGCAGACCAGGAATCTGAGAAAGCTCCCTCTTTGAGCAAAGAAGGACTGAATTTCCTCTGTCATCAGTGCGGATCTGTTTTCACCAGCGACCAGGATCTGGCAGAGCACCGCAGAACTGAACACGGCCTGGAGGCGGCGTTGCACACCTGTTCAGAGTGTGGGAATGAGTTCATGAGCACAACACAGTTCCTGTACCATCGCCGGGAGCATAAGAACGCAGTTGGGGGAGACGCACCTGCTGGTGAAGGGAAAGGCAGGCTGTACACTACTGCAGCTCCAGCTGTTGCTGTGAAACATGGAGACAGCGTGAACCTCGGCCAACCAGGTCAGACCGAGTGCATGCGACGCCACACAATCCATACATGCTTTGTTTTTATAGCCATTTTACTAACTGACAATGTAACTCCATGATTCTGGTTAGTGCACAAACAAACTTTCTCATTTAATTCCAAACCTGTATAACTTTCTTTTTTCTGAAAAAAAAAGAAAGGTATTTTTCAAGGTATGTTGATTACTGAAACTTTTTAGTCATATGCCCTTATGAAAATGAACCATGTAGTAACCATTGTTCTGATTGTAACCACTGTTTTGCTACAAATATTTTGGTTAGTGTAGCAAAACCATGGTTTATTTATGGATACCATAGTTTAACTATTAAACATGATTAAATTTTTTTTTTGTGGTGGTAGTAAAAACATGATAAATTTTCACAAGGGTGGTCATTTTTTCAAAATTTCTTATTTTGTCACATTTTACTCTCAAAAAAAAGTTGATGAATTATTTTTAGTATATAAATGATAATCATAAATATTTTTTAGTATGGTATTTTAGCATTAGTATTTTAGTTGTAGAAAAAGTTAACTAAAGTTTATGAATAATGTAAAAAAAATAAAATAAATATATATTTTTACATTATTACCTAACTGATTGTTGATTCACAAGAAAATATGTGCACATTTACGTATTACTGGCCTTTTATTGATTTGTGAAAACAGTACCTGCTAAATGTAACAAGTTTCTGTTATCTGAACAGATACACAACGTTCATAATGGTTAAGCATAAAATGTATTATTAATCTTATATTACATGGAAAGTCTCCTTCATTTCGATTTCCTGTTAACAAAGTGTTTCTGTCAGCAGCAGCAGACGGCGCCATTGAGGCTCCCGCCAAGCTGAGCCGCGACTGGTCACGCACCGCCCTGCCCCACGAGTGCCCCCATTGTGGGCAGGGCTTTACGCGGCGCAGCCGTCTGCGTGAGCATGTGTTCCAGCACACAGGTGAAAAACTCTTCAACTGCAAAATATGCAAAAAGAGCTTCCCATCTCCATCTAACCTGCTGCGCCACAACCTGACCCATGGAGGATCCCGCATATTCAACTGTCCCCTATGTGACAAGCGCTTCTTCCAGCCGACGTCACTCAAACGCCACATGCTGATTCACCAGGGGGGTGAAAGCCAGGAACGCAAGATCAGAGGCAGAGGAAAAGGCAGGGGCCAATCAAGCGATGGGCGTCTGCACATCTGCCCAGAATGTCCAGCCAGTTTCAAGTTTGAGTCCCAGCTGAAGAGTCACAGGTCTGTGTGTGTTTTATACAATAATCTGAATTCATCATCACTTTCAGAAACAAAACAAAATGTACAAGGACAACAGCCAGTGCTCCACACAGAGATCTGATCTCATCATCATCCAGTCTGTCTGGAATGACGTTTTATAGAAGTTGACTGATTAAGAAATCTGTGACATTCTTTTTGACAGCATCTTCATTTTACAGCATTTTTACACAAGTGCCTAAACTTTCAACAGTACTGTAGCTTTGCAGGTTGGTTTCTTGAAGCATCTTGGAGACGTTGCCGCAGTTCGTCTGAGTCTAGTCTGTCTCAGTTTGTTTTGTTCCAGGCAGTCTGTATGAGGATGAGATCAGATCTCTGCGTGGAGCCAAAAAATCTCAGTGGATTATCACACTACAACACTACAACAAGAGACAGAAATAACTGACTTAAAATCATTTAAGTCCTAATTTAGTTGTAACAACTTGGCCACCACTTTGTTTTCTTTTGTGTTGCACGGAAGTAAGAAACCTCTCAGGTTTGGAATGATGTATGCTCATCCTCCTTTTCAGCTTGTTCCTAGAGATGATTGATATTTAATCTGACAGGGAATAGAAATGGAGTAGCCGACGACGAGAACTTAAATAATCTCATGCTGTGCTCAAATCCGATTTGGTTTTCAAATCTGATCTTTAGGTGCGACTGTCCGCACTGTCATTTAGCAGGTGATGAAATCTGATCCGTTTGTTCAGACAGTGTAGTCAGTATCCAGCGCATCAACATGGGTTGTTGTCGTAATGATGTGAGCGTCAGCACGGTGCCAGACTTTCTCAAACAACAACTCCAAGTAGCTGTCAGTGTGCGAAGACAGAATGGAAAACTGCCTCTTCTCCTGTCTATCATGACATTTCGCTGCAGTGCTGAACTGCGAGGTACGTGAGAGAACAGATGAGTTTTGTGTGTATAGCAAAAGAGCGAGTGAAAATGATGTATACAGCTGTAAGTACACAAAGCATTACGTGTGTGTTTTGTGTGGCAGGTTTGAGTCAGATATACCAAACAGTTCGATTTTTGCTGTCTGTCTGAGCAAAGGGCCTGACGCCAGATCCATTTTAAGCGGGAACTTGAGGTGACACCGGACTAATCATAGAACGTTTCTGTTGGATAACAAGCTCTATTCGTGCTCTTCTTTGTCACTGTCCACGTCCCTACAGGTTTTTCTGAACTTGCCCTGTCAAACTGTACAACATCAGGAAGATGTCTGATTAGTCTCTAGAAGATGTGATCAATTAAACAAGTGCCTCTCACGTTTCTCATTTCCCATGTGATGTATTTAGGGATGCCTTATTTTGGCATCCAGTCAATGTGAATCTTGAAGAAATGAAACTAGAGCTCTAAACAGTCATTAGGTGTCTTACTGTTATGGGGCGTTGCTTTTCTCCAGAGTATACTTTTATTAATCAAGGACTTATAAAAGTTATAAGTTGACGGTAAAATCAGAGTTTAACCAAAATATATTGACTTCAAATAAATGCTGTTCTTTTGAACTTTTTATGCACACATAAATCTTGAAAACACATGTTACATAAATGTTAAGCAGCACAACTGTTTTCAGAAAATGTTTCTTGAGCCTATTAGACTGATTTCTGAAGGATCATGTGATATTGAAGACTGGAGTAATGGCTGCTGAAAATTATATTTATATATATATATATATATATATAATTAGCAAGAAATATTTTATTTAATTTGTAATAAAATTTTAAAATTAAATGTCTTTTTGCAGCATTTATGAAAAAAGAGACTTTTTCTCAGAAACTCCAAACTCGTAAATGTGACCCTGGACCATAAAACCAGTCATTATTTTTTTCTTAAAATGGCCAAGATACTATTTGAAAATCTGGAATCTAAGGGTCATATTGCTTGTCAAAAAAATATCTTTACTTTATATCCTAATGAGTTTTGGTACGAAAGAAAAATCAATAATTTTGACCCATGCAATGCATTGTTCGTCAGTGCTACAAATAGAAATGTACAACTTATGTAGCCTCATGCAGTTTATAGCACACAGTATTGCTTATTTTATATTTGACATGTTTTACAAATTTACACATCGACTCATGAAGCGATTTAATAAAAATATATAACTATACATGCATTTTTCCCCTTTGTTTTTCCAAAAAGAAATATGTGTAGGAATGAGTAGAGAAGAGGGAATGCTTCCAGTACAGAAAGAATTCAAAATGTGATGGATTTTCAGATTAAAAATGCTTGGCATAGCTTAGGGAGCAGAAAATGAAAAACATTTAACAGGGTGAATGCTTCTTCCTACTAAGTACCTTAATGATGGTAGTGTGAGATATGACTGCTTCCCTTATGTGATTGCTGTTATTTCCTCTGTGTTTGCTGTCATCAGCATATTGGCTACAATTGAATGTGCTGTTACTTACCCTGAAACAAGCTGAATTCTAAAGAAGTTCAATAACCAGATTTGCAGAATGCCCTTTTATAACACATTATGTAAGATTATAATGCTTATCTAGTTATTTGAATCTCTATTCTCAAGGGCCTTCATTACTGGATTTCTCATAATGCTCAGTGGCACAGGAGTAAAACATGTTAATGCTGCAGTTGTGCAGAGTTATTATCTCGGTACCACTGAACTGTCTTGATTTTCCAGAGCAGTGATACAGCTAATCAGATCAGAATGCAGATAAACTGTTTGGTTGTTTACAACTAATAAGCATATGTCAGTAATTTACTGAAATTGAATTATTAATTAAAATGTCAATAATAATATATATAAAAAAAAAAAATCCAGGGCACTGGTTAAAGATTGACACATTGCCATGGGACTGGAAAGTAAGTATAAGCGGTAATTACTGATGTCAGGAATAATTAGAAAGAACCCTGCTGATTTTAAACCCATGCGAGTGGGCTTTAAGACGTTATAGAGTCCGCCACTCTCCTGCACTCCTGCCTCAGTTTAATGACGTTTCTTCAGCTCAAAGTTGAAGCTGCATTATTTTCCGGTGATGTTAATTATACCTCTATGTGAGTACATGACTGTGTGCCTTTTGATATGTGGGTGAATTCAAACGTGGATTTTCTCGCAGCGATTGTTTCTGGATTGGCTCCAGGGATTGCATGATGCAGCCTTTCTTATTCACTTTTTCTCTTGTTTTTCTCTGTTCTAGACTCCTACACACCAGCCATCCCTTCCCTTGCAATGTGTGCGGGGAGGCATTTATACGACGCAAAGAGCTGGACCTCCACTCTCTCATCCACCAAGGTCAGCCTGCAGGAAACAATTACACACTCAGCCTTTTGTCCTCACGAGCTCTCATTCACATGCTATTTCTTACATGCATGGATTAGGGTCTGGCAATTGATTAAAAATGTAATCGAATTAATTAAACAATATGCCCATTCATTTAATTGAGCGCATATCATTTATTGCTTAGGAAAACCGCCAAATGAAGACATTTCTATTATATCACTGTTGCAGACAGAAGCATATAGGCTTTAGTTAAATAAAACAACAACATATTTTAAAGTACAAATATATTTGCACGAGTGCAATTGATACACACATTTCCACACACAAATGTGTCATCGCGTGCCGTGTTAGGCTATTTTAATGTGTGCATCAAGCCCGACTGAAACTACGAGTGTGCATTTATTATTTCTGAGTCACATTTAAAGCCGTGTCAGATCTGCGTCAAGTTTAGCAGTGGCAGCTCTTGAAACAGCAGTCAAAATATCTTAATAACCAGCTGCTTTGATGTCTTTTAATCAAAGAACAAAATTAAAAAGAGGAATTAAATAACTTTTGTAGTTTTAATTGTTATCTTTATTTAATAGTAGCGTTTGATAACTTTATTCAGTTAGGCTGTAATTTCTTGCTGAAGGGCGCAAGGAGCTATATGACACTTTATTAAAATGGGTTTATGTCAAGATTGTTTTAAGTAAAATTTTTTCTAAAGATTAATAAATGTTTAGCTGATATTGTAATGTTGAATGGCTATAGTCAATGGTAAATATTAGGGAGTGGTTAAAAAAATTATGGAGACAAGTTGGTAGCCTTCAGTCATAAAAAATGATGGTATCGAACCCATATTAAAATATCATTTCTTTGTTGTTTCTACATTCATTTGAAGATTAAATGTGAAATTGCAATCTAAAATTATAATTAAAAACGTTAATGTTAGGTGGGATTAATCTTGATTAATATCTGAGATTAAGATATTTTTAAATCGGGTGGCTATTACACATTTATGTATATATGTGTTTATATATATATATATATATATATATATATATATATATATATGCTATATAAACAAAGCAAGTTCTAAAGTTACTGCTTGTGATTACTGTTCAATATATATTATATAATAATTGCAGTAAATCAACAAGATTATTTCAAGTAGACTCACAAACTCACTTTATTAAGTGGCCTAATCAGCTTCTCTTTTCGAATCAGGGCTCTTTGTGGGTTAATGTTTGTGTTTCTGACCACACACACACACACACACACACACTCCGACAGACCTGTCAAATGAGCTTTCATTGATTACTTCCAAGTAAATAGATGGGGTCAAAGGTCACATTGATCAGGATGGGCTGTGTGTGTATTGATAAAATCAGCTGCTGATCACTATCACCTCTGATCAGAGGCTCTTATACGGATCAGTCCGCTGCCGCAGCTGTTCTTCTCTTTAGCTGAACAGAAGCAGAGAACGAAGGTGTAAATAAGGGAGTGCAGAATTGCTTAGTAGAAGCTTTTAAAAGCCTGTAAAGGTCAGTGAGGCTGAGTCACAGCCTGACAGTTTGAATGCTCTGCATCTAAACATCACATCACCCGTGACCCCTATAAAGTGCTGTTATTTCTGCGTATGCGCTGTGCATTGTATGAAATGTCTGTTTATCAGCCACCTTTCTCTGATTGGTCCTGTGTAAATAAGAAGGGAGCTGTGTACCTCTCTGTTTCTCCTATTGTAGAGAAGCACTTTAGGATGGATTTTATATGAGTGAGTTGGCCACTTTTTAACTTGCCCAACAAAAGTCATGTCCAGGGTAAAGTTCATTTGTTAGGATATATATGTGATTTATTCTATATTTTAGCCTTACCCTGAAGCATCTTAAACTTTACCTCATAGCTACCAATCTGAAAAAAAAGGTTCGCTTTAGTAATCTAAGGTACAATTCAGCTGAAAATGAAAATTACCCATGATTTACTTAAGCGTCACATAGGTGTATATGACTTTCTTCTTGTGGACAAATAAAGAATTCTATTTAAAAATGTCCTGGCTCCTCCCAGCTTTGTAATGGCATTGAATAGTGGTCAAGATTTTGCAGCACAAAAAAGTGCATTCATCCATCATAAAAAGTGTTCCACATACCTCCTCCGAACCAGAGCAATGCGTTTGTAAAAATCCATATTTAAAACTGTATACGCTGCAATCTCTAGCTTCTGCTAACTGTATGTGTGCTTGTTCATGAGAGAGTGACGTTCCAGCGGATGATGTTGGATGTAGGTGTAGTATCACGAAAATCAAGTTTTGTAAAGAAAGGAAAACCTCTTGCCGAAATCCTTAGACATTTTTCTTTACAAAAACTCATTTTGTACTAATTTGTAACAACGTACACTATAATATTGTAGCTGATACAGTTTTAAAAATGTATATTACACAAACGCATTCATTCACTTCAGAAGCATTTATTATCCACCTGGAGCTTTGTGGAGCACTTTTAATGATGGATGGATGCTGTTTAGGCATCTCCATTCACTGTCATCACTATTGTATTATTGTATTCGCCTGAAAGAAGAGCGTCTTGTACACCTAGGTCAGCTAAAGTGTCATGAGGTCATTTTTATTTTTGGGTGAACCATGCCTTTACATTTATTTTTAATGGTCACATGCATTAAAGGGTTAGTTCACCCAAAACATTAAATTCAATCATTCACCCTCATGCCGTTCCAAACCCAGAAGACCTTCATTCATCTTCGGGACACAAATTAAGATATTTTTGATGAGCTCAGAGAGCTGTCTGACCCTGCATGGACAGCAACACAACTGAAATGATAAAAACAGTCAGTGGATCAACTACAGTTTTGCAACGCTAGGAGAATTACTTTTTTTTTTTTTTGTGCAAGGAAAACAAAAATAGCATATCATCAGCATACCATTCTACTACCGTGACTTGCATCTTCCGCCATTTTAGAGAGCATCACTACATAAGCGTACACCTTCCTCTGGGTGTTCACAACTGTAGGTTACGTACAAGGCTGATTACATCAAATGTGTTGAAGCATTTAAAGAAATCCAAAATATCGTCATTTGTGTTTGGAAGATGAACAAAAGTCTTCTGGGTTTGGAACGACATGAGGCTAAGAATTAATGACAGACTTTTAAATTTTTCATAAGAATAAAAAATTCTTAATTATTATATGTTTTTAGACAAATCAGCTTGGATTATAAGATTATACTATACCTCCATCTAGATAATTTACTGTTAAAATATCCTTAAATCATAAAAATGTCATCATTTTAATCATTCATTACTCCGTCTAGTGCTGTGTGATGATTTAAATATGGACACAGTAGTAGTTTCATTCACATAGTTTTACATCCGTTTTAAAAGATCATAAAAATCATAAAAAAGCTGTATGGAAATGATGAGAATTGCATAAACCTTTTAAATGTGCAATAACAAAGTGCTCAATTGAGGTTGATCTTTTTTCATCTGAATTAGAAAATATGCACATTCAATTTAATAAATAATAAATTCGGTAATAAGTCATACGTCTCAACACATCATATGATTGGACAATAGGATTTATCAGCATCTCACCGTTTACCTTCTCTAATGTTGTTTTGGTCTTTTTGAAATGCCTGGGCCAAAGTCTGTCATTAAATATGATTTGGCATAATTACCTCCCAGAATTGTCTAGCACGATTGCGTTCTCACACATCAGGCACTCGCCTCAGAATGCAAGATTACACAACAGCGTCAGATATTGCATTTCATCTACTCACTCTAAGCGCAAATAATTTATTATGAGCGAGAAAAGGGTTACGGTGGCTTCCCCGAATGCAGCAATCAATTTTTATTATTTTATCAGTTTCCTAAGAAAGAACACATTAAATAGAAACTGTGCTTTTTATTTTTTGCAAATGTTTATGCAATATTCCAAATGAGCTACTTTGGTTGGAAATCTAGCGTGTGACACATCTTACCTCGCTCTCAGACTCTCTGTCTTTGTTTGTAGATAAAGAACCAAAGACGTGTCCGAACTGCGGCTCTCAGTTCCTTAATCAGACAGTGCTGGACACACACCTGCAGCGCTGCACAGGGGAGGACACAAACCGCCGCAAATATAAAGGTCAGGGAAGAGGCAAGGTGGGAGGTCAGCTGGAGTGTGATATGTGCGGCCACCGCTGCGTGACTCAGGATGGTCTTGACCTGCATCGCCTCTCCCACACGGGTCAGACGCCCCTGCGGTGCCCGCTCACCCCCTGCAGACGCCGCTTCGCCTCCAGCGCTGCTCTAGGGGAGCATCTCGTGGCCCACTGCTGTGGAGCGTTAGGCAAAAGAAACGCCCCACGCCGATTCACCTGTGAGTTCTGTGGCAAGGAGTTTGCCTACGCGTCCACCTTCACCGTTCACATGAGGACACACACCAACGAGAGACCCTTCGAGGTATGCTTCTTTTTTTGTTTTGCAGGAAAGAGAGATCCTCAGATATGTGCTGCTTCCAGTGTATATATATTACCATTCAAGGGTGTGTGCCGTCAGGATATTTATTTTGTTTAAAGAAATGTATTTATTCATAATGATTTGTCAGCAAAAAATTTCAAAATCTACTAAATGCATCAAATATATTTTAGACTTTTTACTTTTCTCTGTTTCAGTGCTCTCATTGTGGGAAGCGTTTCCGGCAGCTTCCGCACCTGCAGGATCACGAGCGCATTCATAGCGGCGAGCGTCCGTTCACGTGCTGGGTGTGCGGTAAAAGCTTCAGCGTAGCAGCGAGGTTAACGGAGCACGCCCGTGTGCACAGCGGTGAGCGGCCATACATCTGCACTCGGTGTCCCACCGCCTTCCGCTCACGGCCCAACCTCGACAAACACATGCGTCTGCACGCCAACGACCCCGTGGATCCTTCCGCACAGAACATAGATGACGACGCAGCGGTGCAGACCATCCTCTTAGTACAGGAGTCTGCTTCATCTTCACCCTCCTCCTCCTCCTCCGCCGTGCCTGTGGTCCAGGAGGGCATGCTGGTGGCAGAGGAAGGCAGCTCCTCTGTGGTCTTTCTGCACCCCAACCTAACCATGCCCACCATCACTGTGCCAACTATAAATGTGTCCAACCTCTCTGTAGTGGCAGGTCAGGATGTTCCTCATACTATTGAGGTTATCTTAGAGGAGACTGTGTAAAGATAAAATCAAATGAATGCAAAGGGTGCATGGGATTTGGGGGGAGGGGATGAACATAAAGATTGTTTTGTTTAGTTTTTTTGAAGAAAAAAAAAAAGGCAGAGTCAGCAATAGGTAAAACATTGTCACGACAACAAAAGTTTGTGTGCCTTGTTGAATAGGACACATTTTGCATTCGCGATTTATAGAAACACCGCAACTCAGCATCTTTACCCTGGAGAAAATGATATCACAAAGGTTTTTGCATACGAATGGCAACACTGTAATTGCGCTTTGCTTTTATCTTATGGTTTGAGTGTTTTATCTGCCTTCAATACAAAAAATGGACCATACTTTGTGGTGTTTAATTTTAATAAAAAGCTT
Organism: Enteromius afrohamiltoni; assembly: GCA_034779775.1. NCBI lineage: Eukaryota > Metazoa > Chordata > Actinopteri > Cypriniformes > Cyprinidae > Enteromius > Enteromius afrohamiltoni. The sequence continues at coordinate 6,484,954 of JAUYWG010000051.1, forward strand.
GAGCGTGTTGGGGCCTGTTATGGATTCATTTCAAGAGATTTTGACTTTAGCAAACTGGAGTGAAGTAGCTGATGAAGGAGAACTGTTCTCGTCAACTCACTGATGACTGCACATGAAGCTTTGGCCAGTCAGGGAAAAATAATTTCGCTGATCATTTCGAATGAATTAAAGGTGCCATGTCAGAATGTCAGAATTTATTTATTTATATATTTTCTACTTCAGGATTATTACTATTACTAGGATTATTATTCTTGCAATCCAAACACTACTTATTCAGAACGGCCATTCCCATGTTAAAAAGAATTGTGCTGAATGTGCTCTTGCAGTGTGCTTAGGTCTTCGAAGTATATTTTTCCTTCAGTACATGAGGGTAGTATAAAAGGCCACTTAAGTATACTTGAAGTACATTTTCTTGAGTGCTTCAAAACACAGTGCATTTTTTAAAAGATGTAAGTCAGATTACAAAGTACATTTTAAAGAATTGTTTTAATATTTTTGACCATACTGAAGACAATTAAAGCATTAGATTTGTTTTTAAGTGTAGTATATATTAAATGTGGTCATTGTAACTTAATAACAAATATCTCTAAATACATGACATACATGTTATAGTAGAAATTGCATAAAACGTTTGTTTTATTCTGCCAAAATGCTTATCAAAACATTAAGGGGTTCGCTTTGATCATATTTTGGAGACAGCATAAGTAATTATGTAATTACAAATGAAGAAATTGCTTGAGTGAGTTGGCTAACTGCATTTAATGCACATTTAAACTATAGTACATATTCATTTAATTTTAAATTACATGCCTTTGATTGTCTGAAAACATGACGCTTGCTGTAAGCTTTCGAGAGTGAGTATTGCTGATTTCCTTTCACAACATTTGAGGTAGCTGAGAGTCACGTGAAAACCGATTTTTGGGGGGGGGGGGTTTTGCTGCTGCTGCTTTACAGGTAAATTATTGTGATTCACAACTTTAAGTGACTTATGCAATTTCTGTCATCAAACAGCAACCATAAAGATCTCAATAAAGCACAGGGTTCAATAAAAAGCTAAATGTATAATGATATTAAAAATAGAAGAGTACAAACAGGTAATATATATTTCATCATCCTAACTACAGGCCGTTTATGGTTGCCCAGCAACATGGAGATATGGCGCACCAGTGTATAATGTGCGGTCCCAGGTGTGCTGCTCCTGGAAAAAATGACCAGATACTTGCAGAAAAGAGGAATTATTTGTCCAACCTATTTGCCTCAGCATAGTGCTGAGAATCTAGCCTTTCTTTGCACAAGCACAAATGAAAGAGGTTTAAATTTCAGTTTTTCTCTATTTTTTTCATTCTTGACATTCAACAGCCCCACAGAGCACCAACACAGTAAATGATCCTGCAGTTTTAGATGTAAGCGATGACTGCAGTGAAACCAGAAATTTGAGCTCTTTAACTGCAAATCTCGTCATGAATTTTCACTAGTTGAATGAGGTTTGAGTTGAGCTCCATTACCTCAGCCCATTGAGAGATTGAGGCTAAGTAGAGCCATTACTGGAGCTCATAGCGTTTGCCTGCACTCGCTTCTCTGCTCCCACAATTTACTCAGGGCCCGCTGAACTCCTCCCCCCATACAGCTGCTGCATCATTATGATTAGTCCCATAAATGATAGACGGTGATATCGAAACAGCATTTCCCTTCCCTGCACTGAATTCCCAAATAACTATTTGATAGATATCTTCCCCAGCTCATTAATTTACAGACTTTGTCTAGCAATTACTGCGTGACCTTCATGTAAATGGGCAATTTGGCAATTTAAGATGCACCAGCGGTCTTTTTTGCCATTGAACTGCTTTGGGGGACAAATAAATAAGATAATCGATTTATACAAAATGCTTTTGATTTAATCTACTTTCATTTAACAACACAGTCGATAACACAGTTGTTTCTGAACCATGCAGAATGTACAATAAAAATGCTGTGGAACCGAAAGGAATATTTCCTGCTCAGTTAAGATAAGATCAATCAACTGGATTGTCATGTTTGGTTGATAAATGAATTTTGATAGAACTAAAGAAATAACAATTCTGCTAATATTTCATTTTGACAGTCCGCTTTGGAGGTTCTACTAACAGTAAGTAACGTTGCCACTACATGTCAACTAGCAGTCATTAGAGTATTAGTAGACTGTCTGCTTAATGTCTTCTAACGCTTTGTTTTGATGAGTCCACAACATACAAAGTTTTGACAATGACAATCTTTGCAAGTATATGTCAACTTATTCTACTAACCCCAAGCAGTCCACTCCGAGAGTTAGATATGTAGTTGCAAATTATTTGACGTCTAGTTACAAAGTTATTAGTAGAATGTCTAAAGTGGACTATCAAAATAAAGTGTAACCAAAAATCCACCATGGTGGATGAGACATAACTCAAAAGCCAGTTTGGTGGGTAAATTATTATAAAAAAAAAATAAAATAAATAAATTCTAACAAAATTCATAAAATAGGCTATTAGTGAAAAAAATAATACAATTAAATCAAATTAAATATTTGACTTGTAAAACACTAAAGTTTTCATTTTAATTGAGTTGTAAATCTGAATTATATAAAATAATACATCAAGTGAAGATGTAGTGACTGAAAAAAAGAAAATAGTTTTAGCTGTAGTGGTTTAGCAAAGTCAGAATGGCTAAATATGCTTCAATTTTTTTTTTTCAAATAACTTTACAGCTCCAATAGTACATTTCAGCAGAAGAATTGATGTGGTGGTCAAATAAAATAGTTTCATATTTCTAGCCCCATTCACTTCCATAAGTGTCTCACTGTAACCTTGGGTTTCATTCAAATAAAGGGCCAGTCATAATTATTTTTTTTCAATTAACATTATGGTACAACTTCTGTTCTCTGAGCTAAACAGTTATTAAATCTGGAGTATTCTTTTCATCTTAGCTACATAAATCTGATTTCCGAGAAAATCTAAGATGTTCTATCTGGGGAAAATGATATGAATCATGCAGTGAAGATAAACTGCTAAAATATGATCAACAACAACTGAAAAAAAATGGAAAACAACAAGCTGTGTAATTTTCTCGGTCAATAAGCCTTGCAGAATAAAACCACTTTGTTCGCCTTTATCCTTCATACTTTTTTATCTTGTAAATTCTATAAATATCCACCCATGAGTACAAGCCGTGAGGCTGCTGAGCTGAAACCTGCTGACCTTACAATACACCAGTGAGTAAAGACTACGAGTGTCTGGTATAGACAGGCCGTGAATGTCTGACCCTCATTCTTCTACATCTGTTTGACTTGTTCGGTGAGCGACTTGAGATCTGTTTTGGGTTTAAACGATAAAGATACAAGGAAGATGATGCGTATTGCTGTGGCGTGCATATAAGTGCTCTCTTTCTCTGCGTCCGTCTCTTTGCTGAGGTAGCTGTACCTACTGTGACTTTGACAGAGTGTTCCCTCTTGTGTGTTGCCCCTCTGTGTATGTGTGTGTGCTATATCTGTACTGCAGCGCGTGTGTGTGCGTGATGCTGCGGTATATATATATATTCATTAACAAAAGAGACCCATGAGCTTGTTTGTATATGGAAAAGAAGCTCCGGCCCTCATGGATTGCTCTGACCCTTCGTCTTTGTGTTTTTGAGAGCGAGGCTAAACGTGATGAATGGGGTGCAAATATGCTGATAGAGCGATCATACACGGGCTTCGGCGGTGCTGGGAAATGCCATATTATGCTCATGTGTGTTTTTGAGATGGCTACATGTGTGCGCAGCCTCCTGTTGAAAGGTTTGCCGTGCTTATCTGGTCTAGTCGGGTCTATTTCTCTCCCATTCTCTTACACACGCGCTCTCCATCTGCCGGTCCTTCTCGTTACACAGCTATACCATCTCTCTCTCGCTCCCCCTCTTTCCCCCCATTTATTGTAGAGGCTGTGTGACTGGAATACTGAGTAGCTAATCATTATTCCACTAGTGAGGCACAGTGCACAGGCTGAATGTCAATTCTCTCTCTCTCTTTCCTTTTCCCATTCCCTCCTTCTCTCTATCCCACCTCCATTCCCTCATTCCTCTTCCCATTCAACTCCATCATTCCTCTTCCTTTTCCTTTTCCGCCGGTGTCCCTCCTTCCCCTCCCACTCAGTCCCTCTTCTCTCTCTCACTCTCACAGCCTTGTACCCTTGGGTTTCTGCTTGTCTCTGTAAAAATAACAAGGGAATCTTATGGAAATGAGGGTTGTATTCAAGGATTTACCACCGGTTACAGGTATAGAACACAAGGCTTTGAAACGGCGTCGTCCCAGCACAAGATTTGCGTCGCGTGTCTTATTGGAGAGTCTGTGTTCAGCTGCATCAAAAGGGGATTCTGTGCTGATGAGGCTGCAGAGCAGAGGTGGAGAGACAGCTGTTGAATGCATATTTAGCCGTTTCAGGGAAAGAGAGAGGGAGCGAGAGAGACGAATAGGGCTGGATGATTCTCCAGTGTGTAGACAAACAGGGCTGCAGTGAAGGGGACTCCTGCTTAACAACAGGTGCACATGACAACCCTTAAAGAGACACAACACACATGCTTGGCAAATGATTAGAAGTTAATTGGTAGAATTAGGAATGTCAGTGTGCTTGTGGAATCTGACTGCCAGTGAATACATTTGCTATATATAATACATAAATATCGTAAATTATTAACTGTTTCATATATAAAATACTTTTAGCATTTATAAAAAGCATTTATTAAGCTTAATGTTATTTTCTGCTTTTATTTGAATGCATTACTAAAATCAAAAGTTGTATATTAATAAACTTTAATAGACCTGAACTAGCAGTGAACAGTTTTTTTTTAATTGTATTATTATTTTTATGAATGTTAACATTAATGGATACAATTAATCGAATCGAAAATAAATGTTTTTGTTTGCATAATATGTGTGCATATATATGTACGTATAAATACACACACAGTATATAGTTTAAGTGTAATATGTAAGTATTTACATGTCTATATTTATATTTGTATAATATATGTTCTAAATAAATATATGAGGAGTTCATTTTCGCAAAACTGTCTGTTTTTTAATGCTTAAAAATCTTGTTTTTATTGTGTTTAGCTTTCTTTTTAGTTATGACTTAAATAAAAATAACCCAGCTGCAGTCTGTGTGAGATTAATTGGAATGCACTGAGTGATCTGTTTTTTTTTAATAAAAACAATTTCATATTTTTCTGAAATATGTATGTGCATTTGTGTCTTTTCTATGTATGCATAATAAATATACACACACATATATAATGTAAACAAAACCACAATTTTTATAAAAATGAGTCTCTTAAATGTTGTGTTTTGTGTAAGAAATTGTTAGATTTCAAAGCATTTAAGAACATGTATAACCTGTTGGGTTCTGTCTCTGTGTTAGTTTGTCGAGTTGTTCTGTATATCCAAATGCTTCAAATAATCAGTGCATGTGTAGTTTGAGCTGGCATTGTGACGTCTGCTACCTGGTGTGTGCTGCTGCGTCAAAGGACGTCAAGTGTTTTACGTTTGTGACGGTTTTCTGTACTTATTTGAACACTTGTGTGAGAAGCTTGTGATCTCACTGATGCTGGCTGATATTTGCCTTTGAAAAAGGAGGAGGAGGAGGGGAGAGAGGTAGAGAGAGAGAGAGAGAAGGAGAAAAGTGGTCTAGGAAGGAGCATCGAGAGAAGGAGTGAGAGCTGATTGGATTGGAGGGAGAGCAGAGGAGGTATGGGGATACAATGAGCTGAGAGAGAGAGCGCATATGAGGAAGGGAGGGGGTTTGGAGTCAGAGTGAATGCAGCTTGCACTGCTGTGCTTTGGAATTACAGCTATGAACATTGTCAGGGACTTGAAAAAGAAAGGAAAGCAAAGGAGAAAAAGGACAGAGGATGGAAGAGAAGCGCTACAGAGCCTCTCTTGATGCTCGATGCTGAAGAGTGTGTGTGAGAAGGACAGAAGGAAACGAGGAGGCACACCAGAGGAGCTTCACACGATCCTCTCATCTTCAGTTCCTGAGCAGATCGGCCTGTTGTCCCCCATCAACGGGGTCGTCATTGGAACTGCGTCTCACCGTGTGTATCTGTGTGCATGCTTGTGTCACTCACAGCTTATTGCATTATGACCGTTTCATTCACAGCTCATAAACTACAGTGTTGTGGTGGCTTGCCTTTGAAACACTGAGTGAAAGAGTATGTCATGCCGCTCGCTGACTGACTGACTGTGTGTGTGTGTGTATGTGTTGCCGGCGTGTGATTGGTATTCTGTAGACAGTGTGCAGTGCTCCAAACAGGCTCTGCTCAGAATGGCTCCACAGAGCAGGGATTGTGTTAACCTGAGGAGGACCACTCTCACACAGGGGTGAGTTTCCAACAGCCTCTCACGCTCTCTCTAGCCCTCTGTTTTTTCTCTAGATCTCTCTGAAGTCCTCTCTTTTTGCTTCATCTTCCTGTCATAGATGTCCTCTGGCATCACTCTTGATGAATTTCTCATTTGCTGTTTCGTTAAATCCCAGTGCACCGTTCAGATTTTCTCCCCTCTTCCCCGTTTGCGGATCTCCCTGTTTTTTATTCTTCCTCCATCCTCTAGTCTGAGTCAGAGAGAGCTGGCTGTCTTCTTCTACTTGCACATTTTAAAGAAATTAGTTTTGGTTGCCCCTCTCCTCTCCTCTACACTGCTGATTCTGTCTTCATTTGTACACTGGGAATAATCATTTTCTTAATCAGCATGTTGCCTGGGTTTCTAGGAAAGAGATCCAAACCAAGATGTGCTTAAATATTTTAGTTGTTTTCTTAAATAATACAAAATCTGTTTGCAGAGAACCTTTCTTAAAGTAGGTTTCTTTACTCCACTGGCATTTGGTTTTTCTGGTTTGAAACATACATTTCAATAAATATTGTAGATTTAAATTCAAAGCAGTCCAATTATGTTTAAAACACATTTTAAAAGTGTATTCTTGTTTTATACTTAAGTAAATATTTTTAAAACAATATACATTTTATTTTAAAAAAATAAAATTAAATGAGATAATTTATTATAATATAATATAATTTATTTATTTAACTTATTTTCAGAATATGATTTTTTTTTTGTTAAAAATTTAAGCACTTTGTTGTTTTAAGCGTAAACCTCACAAAATTGTTATATTTGTTCTTAAAACAAGACCTCCCCAATATTGTTTAATTGATTTATTTTTAAATGTAAATCCGTGTAGTATATTCCATAGTAAGAAAAATAAATGTGATTCAAAAAATAGTCTCTAACATGAATTTATCATCTTTTAAGGCTGTTTAGAAACAAGGCAAAATACTAATTAAGAAGAAAATGATTTGTTCAGTGATTTTCCATGGTTTATATTCAGGGTGAAGGCAGAAATCTTTCCTGTTGCACACATTGGCACTGCTGCTGTTTGTGTGTGTGTGTGTGTGTGTGTATGTTATATCTGTGTGGTGGACACTGTTGCTCACTGTTAACAGCCAGATCCAGTATTTTTCACTTGTTTGTGTGTGTGAAGAGAACATGGCAGCTCTTGTCTGGTGCCTCAGATGTGTATTTCTCACTTTACATCAATCCAGATATCTGACCTTTTGTCTCTGGATCTTCCCACCTGATACACACACACACACCAGCAGATCTTACCTGCTCACTCTCACACTAGTGACAGTGTGCTAACATGCTAAATGCTCCCATGGGATTATTTGTGTGTAGATGGCTGTGTATTGATTAGGTGTGTTTTAGAGGGCTTTAAAAGGTCACAGTTCAGGCCTGGTCATATTTTAACGTCCATCTTCTCCTGCGTCTCACCCCCTTCTAACCTTATTAACCATTTTACAGGGTTTGTGTGAGTCAGCGGGCCTTCAGCCCTGTGTATATAATTGTGTGAGCATGAAGAATGACTTGTCTGTGTTGGTAGGAGTGAGAGAGCAGGAGGGCTGAAGGGACGGCTGGTCCAAAAAATGGGAAGAAAGGACAGAAATAGAGAAAAAAAGAGGAAGACTTGAGTAAGACGCTCCTGAGAGGGACATGTGTGATAAGCAAGAGTGACACCAATGTCAGGACTGTAACCCCTCTTAGTGGTCCTCTCTCATTTTCCTTCACTCTGTCTGTCTCTTCACTTTTCTGTCACTCTTTCATGAATTTTCCAGTTTTAATTGTCAGTTTTAAAGTTTGATTATTTTGCTAAAACTAGTGTTTGATAAAAAGGGGTTTTATATTGATCAAAACAACCCACCCAATTCGTCACATTGACCAACAGAAAGCTGCTTGCTTTGAAAGTGACTTTTGTGAGAGCTGTGCTCTATACATCAATACACTATTGGCACTAAACAGTTGGCCCTTTTGCCCTTGAAACTTGTTAGTAGGTCTTATTCAATTATGCGGAATGAGGAGGGGGTTTGCTTGTTTTTTTTAATTCAAAACTAGAAAATTAGTCATTGCAAATACTCAAGTAAAGTTACTTGGTTTAACATATCTTTATCTGAAAGTAACAAGGCAGCATGCTTTTTGTGGACACTGCTGACGTGGAGATAAATGTTAAAGGTGCACTACGTGAAGCAATGCCAAACAATATTGATATTTGAAAGCACAAAAAAAAAAACCACACCCATAGCCCAACATGACCTTATTTTGAAATCTCCACTCCACCTGTTCATACCCATCCATGGCAACGACGATTGCAGAAACAAGTGAAGATGACACAAGCAAATACAAAAAAACCAACACAGATAAGTTATGTGAAACTTAGACCTCACAAGCATCCTCGGCATCCAGGCCTTCCTGTTCCTTGTTTTCTCTCCACTGCTGTAAAACTCTCTTCTCTCTATCTTTACAAGCCACGCCCCCTTATAACTGATTAGCTACAAATGTGTTTTGGGATTCGATCCTACGCTGTGATCGAGTTTTCTTACTCAAAAATCGCTCATTGCACCTTTAATATTTTATGCGCTTTTCATGAGAGAGACATACTGTTAAATAAAATAAAGAAAAGCTATATTTTAATTAGGCTTCATTATTATAATCGTAATGTTTAGTTAAATAGCATTTTTTATGTTCCTGCACGTGAAGGGTTAAAGCTGTGATTGGTTTTTGAGGGTGTGCTGCTCAAATATGAATTTTGCTACTAGTTATTCTCTCTTTCTGTCTCTAGTCTTCTCTCACTGTCCCCCTGTCTCTGTCTGTCTCTCCATCTTTGTCTCTACACCTCTCTCTGACCTCTCCTGTCCTCTTTTTTTTTTCTAACTTTCTAACTGAGCGTATCTCTTTAATGCAGTCCTTTTTTAACGCCTCATTCTCAATCTGCCACCGTCCATGTCACTTCCTCTCCTGTCTCTCATCACTCTCTCATTTTTTTTGTCCCTTCACCCCTCTCCTCCTCCCCTTCATATCAGTCCTGCTGATGAGAGAGGCACCCTCCTAATCAAAGCATGACATGGAGAATTGTATGGAAATAAGAATCTGGATAGAACAGCTCTACGCCTGGGATCCACCTTTAATTACCTCCTCCTTTCTTATTTATAGAACAGTCCTGTCTCACCAGAGAGTTTTACGCTCTGATGAGGCTGTTATTTGATATGACCATCTACAATTAGTCAGTCTGGGAACCCTTGACCAGGTCCAAATGAATCTGCTTCAATTCCCTTGTCTATTGTGTGTTGTCTGTTAAATATTCACTCTAATTTAAAAATGCCAATACTTTCCATTGTATATAAAGGGTCTAATGAAGTAAGTGAAGCTCCATTTACAAACCACATATTGGAGTGAAACATATTATTTAATTAGAAAAAGAAAAGGGAAACAATTCAATTTATCCAAGAAATTGATTATATCACGAAAATTGCTAAAAATGGCAACTTACTAAAAAATGCCTTTTTGGCTGTTAATATATTCAATAGCCTGTGTGTCCTATGTCTCATCAACAGCAAAAGAACGGCTTTTATCTTTTAGTTTAAAGATTTATAAGTTATTACTTATTAAAGACCTTTTTTTAAATTTGTAAAAACATGTGACAATGAAGCAGGAGCATCCATTAAGGAATTAAATAGTGTTACACATGACTATTTGTCCTAGTTAGACATTATTAGTAGCAGCTAATGTCAGTTCAGTCATGATACAGTATTTCAGTGGTTTTATTATATGATAATGAGGCTGTGTTTTGATTGGATATTGATTGCTATGTAATGGTCTTGTCACGTTTGAGCACATCCATTCAATAACATCACATTAATTACATTGACACAGTACTCTCACTGTTATACACTGCAATAGAAATGCATGGTGTAACTGAATTACTATTGTGAATATATAATGTGAGCCGGAAAGCACTATCGTGGGATCAGAAAAATCGGTATGGTATTTCAAGTCTCTCTCGTAGTAGAACAGTCGCATCAGTATTGAAAGTCGCCGTCTGTACTACAGGGTAATGAATAATTGATCATGAATTTTTCTCACTGTTTTTCCTCAGGTCTTAAGCAACGCAAGGCCAAGAGACTCCTCTGAGGAAATTCTCAGCGCGGCGACAGATGTGATGCCCCTGCGGCTTTGTTTGCTTCCACGGACCTCGGAGCAGCCATAACTCGATCCGCCTCCATCCTAGAGGTGCCATTCCGAGGATAGAGGGAGTGTCTGTGCCAAAACTCATTCCTGAACTCCTGAAGGGAGGAGCCGTGGGAATTGGAGGGATAGCTGGATTGATGAGGGTGCTGGAGAACAGAGCGTGAGCCTCTCTCCACATCCCCACCCGAGCACCGGGCTCCTTAATCAGTTCATCCTCCTAGACACTTGAGCTCAACTTATTCTGGAGGATTTTGGCTCTGAGACTTCAAATCTTCCACTATATGTTTTTAATCTATTCTAGTTTCTTCGCTCAAGTCAATGCTCCCCTTCATCAAATGTGGCAGGTGGGCCTGAGGAACGATTCTCTGTGAAACTAAAAGCAATAACGTGTAAGGTAGAGTTAGGTGGCAGAGGAAAGCAGGGAAAAAGTGCTGACTGGGTTTCAGTGTTTATGTGCGTGTATGCAAGGCCCGTGAAGCAATGGATGAGGGTTTGTGCGGAGGGCTGACCGGAAGGGGCAGCTAGACGCCAATGTATAACTGAGTGCGCAGGAGAGTGCACTAGTGTGCGAATGTGAATGTGGGAGCATGTGATTGTCTTTTGGAGTGCAGAATTCTGAGAATTGGCCATTATTGCCGCTTCCTCCTATTTTTGTGTTGGAGCCGCGAGGGTCAACATTAACAGCGCAAGAGAGAGAAAGAGGGACGATTGCAGCAAAAAATAAATAAATAAATACCAGTGACACTTCAGTTCACTCTCACTGTATTTTGGTGCCCATTGGTGGGGTTCTTTTTCCTCTGAGTGCTTGAGCTTTGTTAAAAAAAAAAAAACTACTTTTGTCCCATCAAAATGGATTATTATAAGAATCACAGCTTGTGAAGGGCTCTCAGATGGATCATTTCTAGCTGGAATACCTTCTCCTTTGAGACTCTCCACACCACTCCATTTCTGTGACTTTCAACCTGTCATCCTAGAAGACGTGTTGCGATTCCCCGGAGGACTGCGTTCACTTGTTACCACAGAAATCCATGGCATCCTGTTCCTGACAAGGTCCGCTTCATTCTGTGAGTATTTTTATTCCCTTCTGTGTGTGTGTGCATGAGTGAGCATTTGGAATGAATCTGTAACAGCTGTTTAGGCTTAAAAGGCTTTAAGCTCGTTGTTTGTTTTGCCGGTCATGTAACCTGGTACGCTTGAAGTGATGGTACATGTGTTTTTGCTTCGCAGACAATATGAGCTTTTTATCGCTGTGACGCCCACCTTACTCTGTCACTGCCCATTAGATGAAGTTCCACTCGTTTGTTTTGTTTTCTCTTGTGTAACCTTCATAGTGTGAGGACTGGGACGATACGACTCCCTCCATCACCTGAAAGCGAGTAGGGATGTGCCCTTAAACAGCCCAGTGAACTATGAATAACATCACCACACACTCCCACCGTACGCACTTCCCACGGTGCTCTGCGGGCCTGAATATCCTCTCCTGAGCAAATGGAGTGCGTTTATGGGTTTTTGTAGGCAGGCATGTAATAGACCTATTTGAGCTTCTTGTTCGCATTTGGAATGAGAGAAAAGTGTAGCAGAATCTGAATTACTGGAACAGTTCACACCAAAAATAAACCTGTCGTTTGCTCACCCTCAAGCTGTTACGAACTGCTTTGTTGCTAACAGATCAACCCAGAAGAAGTGTTATTTGCTGACTTTAAGTTATGTGTGCTAGATCAGTGATTGCAGTGCAGAGAATATGTATGAGATTTGAAACATTCACTATCAGGTGAGGTCAGTTTTTAAAGCTTAATAAGGCTGCATTTATTTGATCGAAAGATAAAGTAATGTTGTGAAATATTATTACAATTTAATGCCACTTTTCTGGTAAAATCTAGTTTATTCCGGTGATGGCAAAGCTGAAATTCAGCATCATTGCTCCAGTTTTCAACGTCAAATGATCCCTCAGAATCATTTCTTCTAATTATCAGTTGAGAGCAGTTGGAAAGTGTGATACATGTATTTTTTATGATTATGTTTTGGGGGGATGAATAGGAGGTTCAAAAGAATAGCATCTCATTGAAATAGATTTTGTCATTACAAAACAAGTCTTTACTGTAACTTTTTTTCAGTTTAATACATTCTTGCTAAATAAAACCATTATTTAATTAAAGAAAAAAACAAAACCTTTTGGGTGGTAGTGTATTTGGGCACATTTTTGCTATTATTGGACTGGACAATTGACTAGAGACAGGAAGTGAAAGGAAAGAGGCAAATGGAAGTGAGGAAGGACCTTGAGGCAGAAATTGTTTGTGGTTGTGTAGTGCAATATGCTGGACACTGCAGTCTATGGCAAAGATACATTTTGTGATGCTTTTATGGTGCTTATGCATTATTTTCGATTCCTTGAATCCTTGACATTGACTGTAGTTGTGTGAAAACAAGCATGACATAAAATGTTCTTTGAAAGTTCTTCTTATAGTTTTGGCAATAACAGAACATAATTTTTTGGGGGGGTGAACGATCCCTTTAACATCATATTAGAAACTAAGAGGCGTAATCTCCTCAGCGTGTGACCGCTCTCTACAGGTTTAGCAAATCCTTTTTGACATAATGGATGTGTCTCTGCTTTAATAGAATAGCACGTCCTTTTGTCCTGCTGTCTTACTCCTACTTATTGTGTGAAAAACAACAGCTTGTGGACAAACTCTATCCAACTGATGTCCATCTTCGGTTGCTGGTGCACATATGTGCATGTTTTCTGGCCTTTGGAGTTTTTGATGCTTAATTGACATTACTGTCACCTATCCAGAGTCTGAATGTGCACGCCAGCTGCCGCTTTGACATCAGCCTGTGCTGTTGCCATGGCAGTGGACTATTGTTACTTCTGTCTGGGCTACAAATATTGGGAGAGACACTGGTGTCCAAAAGCACTAAAATGAAACGTTCAGCGATAAACCTTTGCAGATTTGTTAACAGTAGGAAGCAGCTCCTTAATATCCTCATTCATATCCTTTAATAAACTGCCAATTGTTATTAGTTAAGTCACATTACTTCACACGTTCACACCATTATAAGATACTACAGGAAGATCACGCTGGTCTTATCAGCTTCTGCGCCGACAGAAATGATGATATCGTAGCCTACTTGGAATAAACAACAAAGCTTGTCAGATTTCACAGTGTCTTGAATATGAGGCCCTGCCTGCACTGATATGTGTCTATATAATTGTGCCAAAAAAGATTCTGCAAGAATATCCCTCAATATAAAGCAGATTTATTTCTACCTGTTTGGAGAACCTCCTGCAAAGTAATATTCGCTGAAATTGGAAAGGCCAAGCGAGGAAATAAAACTATGATTGTCGCACAGGAGGACATGAGAAGGGTTCAACAGCGGGGATGAAAAAGCAGCTTTATTGTAATGTCAGAGAGATCTCTTGCAGAGCTCTTTCTGGCAGCTGCGAAGAGAGAATCATTGGATCTTCACTGAATGGAGCTTAGCGCGGTTTGTTCTTCAAGCCCTTGAAGGTTTGTTTGAGTTATGCATTGTTCGGAAATGCGCAGTTCACAAGCTTCTCAGATTGACGCCTGCTGAGTTCAGTATTGTGCAGCAAATGGCAAGAATGAAATGACCTCACCCGAAAAGTCAACATCACAAATATGACATCAGTTCCAGTTCATTGGTCCACTGGCAGCAGGATCGATCGTATTGATCTGAAATAAGAGCTTGTCAGGTGTATTTGTGCGCAAGTGTTTGGGTCCATGTGTGAAAGAGATTAAAAAAAACCCTGGCTCAGTGATTTTTAAGGACACTGGGGAATGCATTTTAATGTGCTTCTTATAGCCCAATGTGTTCTTGACTTGATAATCTGCCGTGCTGCACGTGAGCATGCAAAATGTGATGAATGGTGTGGCTTGCAAATGGCATATTTACTAGTTTCTAGTGCATTGTTGTGCTGTACCGAGCCGCACTGTGCTGAGTAAAGCATAAAATAAATTCTTGGTTTGATTGATGAGAATACCAAGAATAACACTTGAAATGTATTAAAGGAAAAATGCAGATGGATGATGCACAAAATAAAAAGAGTCTAAATTACATAGTTTCAATCCAACAATAGACTTTAAATCAAAAATAATGTTTGTATTATATTCCGGTATGTCGGTAAAACTGTTAAAATGACATTTCCGATTGTTTCTGGAGGTCTGTGATTCATAAGTGAAATGTCAAATAATGTGTTTGTTTGTATCTACCAGCATTTTTTCGCAGGTTCTTTTTTTTCTTTTTCAAACGTTGGTAGACATTTATTGAGTCCCAACAAGTGATCGGTTTCTGAAAGTGGTTTGATCTGATTCAGAAAGTGCAATAAAACCTCAAGCTCTGAGCCATGTGCACGAAAGCTTTCATTACAAGCTATTTCCTCCAACACTCGGGATCATTTAGCCATTTCGCTTCTAATATTTAAGTCTGAGTGTACCACAGACAGAAGTCAAGGGTGCACTTAAAAAAAAAAGAAGAAGCATGCTTGGTTATGTTTAGTACCTTTGATAAGAATTAAAATAAATTGTTGATTGTTGAAAGATGAGAGCAAAAATTGGACTGAGATATGTTCTGCAATGAATTTTTAGAAAGGAGAAGAAAATGATTGCAAATGCTATTTCAGACCTTTTTGAAGCTTTCTTCATGACAGTAATGATACCCTTTTACCCCCTCAAGTAAAAAGTAATGTTGAAGAGAGAGAGAAAAAAACATTCAGAGTCATGGTAATGCTTTTGAAGTGCTTTTGCTTTAGAGAAAATACATTGGTCACCCCATTGCTTTTCATTTCCATCTCTTTTTTCCTGTTTCATTCATTTAGAACTGGGCCAATCAGGTGGTGTCACAATTAAAATCAATCTTCCATTAAGGACAAGTGGCTGTGCCTGTCTGTGGCTCTTACCTGTAGGCCCTCATTTCTGTCCTGCTCTGAAAAAGATCCATCTTTATTAGTCCTTCACAGTGGAAAATCAATGGCAGTCCTCTTTTATAAGAGTTCAGAGCGTGGATGAACTTGGGTTCTCACATCTCCGCAGTTAGACCTCAAACATCTCACCCCACAAAAGATAAGCCACTCAGAGAAAGGTAGTGGAAGGTGTAAGTAATGGCTTAAAAAGCAAATGAATCACAGGAAAGTAGATCATACAGTAAAGCTTTGTGGAAATGGACAAACTAAAGCTGTCTTAGAAATCTTTGAAAGGCACATATAATTAAAAATGTAACATAAATGTGTGTTGGCAGCATATGTACATAACCATCCTATAATGATAAAAATCCAATCGCACCTTTTCTTTAATGTATCAATCATCAGCAGTGTCTCAGAACAAGCAGTTTGCAGAATCTGTAAAATGTGACATCACGTTGACCTAGCCGGTCAAGTAACTCGTCAATCCTTGGCATTGGAAATGCATCAAATTCTGATACAAACTGAGCCGTCGGTTTTCGGAACCAAAACTATCAGGCTCGCCCAATCACTGTTGGATTCTTCTATTACCCCAATATCGAGCATCATTCCCAATTCTGCCTGCACCACCTTTTTCTTGTGTTCAGGCAACCAGTACGGCTGGCTATGCACTTCCAGTCTCAATATGGTGCTGAAGATTCATGCGACCATGCAGGACAAGAACACATCAGACAACTCTGCCTGTAATCATGCCGCATCCGTGAGCTGGGAGGGCGAGAGGTGATCTCCCCCTAGAATCAGAGCACGAGGCTGACTTCTGGTGCTCGCCTCCAGGCCGAGATCATCCTCTCGCCCCACCTTCGTGATCAACATCACCAGCTCCGGCTCCATCCAATTTTTTTTGGAGGTTGAGGAGGTAAATCTGACGTGCCCGTCTGTGCGTATAACCTCATAATCAAGATCCCCAGCTTGCTGTGTGACCTTAAAACCACTTCACAAGTAATTTAGAGCTTGATCTAAATACTAGCACTTTATCTCCTGATGCAAATTTCCGCAATTGGGTTCCCCTGTTATGCATCCAACTTCCAGAACCCTTCTGGGCTGTTGTTCGTAGAGAATCACGAAGGGGGAATATCCCATTGAGGCTTGCGGGACCTCCCGAACAGCGAACAAGAGGGGTTCCGACCACTTATCCCAATTTTTGGCTTCTTTGGGAACGAAGTTACGAATTATGGTTTTCAAAGTGTGATTAAATCGTTTGACCAGTCCGTCTGTTTGTGGGGAAATGATGCTGATACGACCCGATTTAATGGCTAAAAACTTGTACAGCTCGTGTATTGTACATAAACATATTGTGACATAAACGCGTGCCTTGATCAGTTAAACGAAACAATGACTCCGCAACACTCTTGACCAAGATGTTGTGTTGCGGCACTGCCTCAGGGTATCGTGTTCAGCCTTTCACTAGAGAGGAACTATAGTACAAAGACAAGAAAGGACAAGGCCCCACAGGAATAGAGATACACAAAAAGGAGGCAGGGGAGTAAAT
Source organism: Enteromius afrohamiltoni (assembly GCA_034779775.1). Taxonomy (NCBI): domain Eukaryota; kingdom Metazoa; phylum Chordata; class Actinopteri; order Cypriniformes; family Cyprinidae; genus Enteromius; species Enteromius afrohamiltoni. Next base: position 6,501,976 of record JAUYWG010000051.1, read on the forward strand.
AATTAAAAACAAAGAGTAAAATAACATTAGTCATTAACTAAATCAACATGATCAACTAAATATGTCAAATGACAATAGTGCAAAGGGCAGTATAAATAGGAACACAAGGAACAGGAGAAAACAATCTACTGACAAGGACTCAACACGGCTAACGAGATGGTGTGGTAATGAGGAAAAAAGAGGAGGTACTGGGGAAGCACATGGCTAACAAAAAACAAAGCCATGTGCTGACACAACACAAGACACAAAACACAGTGACAGGTACAATCTTGACAGATAAAGGGAGTGGGAAGCAGCAAGTCATTTCCCTTTTTTGTTGCAGAGAATCTGTTTTGACCCTATACATTTGGCATGGCATCTACGAGTCAGCATCACATGTGTCCAATGAGAAAACTAGTACAACCATGGAATCTAATGGCCAAATTACACAAGCTGACTTTTTTAGTTGGACACTCTGTCTATGGTTGCTCAACTAGCTCCTGTTTTTGACCCAAAGCAATATCTCTTATTGATTAACCATCAAGAGTGAAGCCTGAGACCTCACAGATGGAATAAACTCTACATTCCAGCACAACCTCCTGTACTTTTTCCTCACTGGAAATTGGACACTTTCACAATTTAGGGTGTCAGACTGAGGGAGCCTATTTTTTTAGCCATCCATCTCAGTTGTATCCTAATCTTGATATGGCCTGTGCATGTGATGATTTTCACCTTGCACTTGTTTTAAGGCTCTACGGTAAACAATGAAAGGCTAATGTAACTGTCTTGGCAGGTGGTTTTGGGCCTGGCAGGAGCAGGAGTAATTTGCAGGTTCTGTGAGCGAAGACTCATGGAGCTTCTGACTGGACAGTCCTTTGAAGTGTCTTTCATTGGCGTCTAATAAATAAACATGAGTTGTGTTTGCTTTCAAGTAAAGCAGCAGGAGAAATGGGCACATGCTCAGATGTGTTTGCTGCTGTCCCCGTGTTTGCTGGAATATATTACATTAGATATTATGTCCACAGGTCGCAGTTTGTTTCTATTAAGGGAGTAGTTTTAGTTTACTCAAAAAAAAATCATTTTCTCACCCTCATATTGTTCTAAACACATATGACTCTCTTTGTTCAGTAGAATGCTTTTTTTCAGTATGAGAACATTAAATGAGAACTGTCAAGCACTAAAATGTCAAAAAGCACCATGAGAGTATCAAGTATATAAGCTGTTTTATAGCTTTCTGAAGCCCTACAATCAAAATGTATAATGTTATTCACCAAAAGTTTTGACCTATGTCCTAAATCTGTCTCATGAGAGCATATAAGAGAATAGTGATGGCCAGATCAAATACAAATCATTCCTTTGAGTCAGATCTTTTTAATGAATCATTTGATCCGGTTCACAAGATCAATTTAAATAAACTGTTTACACTTCAGACTTATCTGGTTCTTAAAGGATTAGTTCACTCCAGAATTAAAATTTACTCACCCCAGTGTCATGTTCTTGTCTTTCTTTTGATCAGTCAAAAAGAAATGAGTTTTTTGAGGAAAACATTACAAGATTTCTCTCTATAGAGCGGACCTCAGCGAGGACCAGTGGTTTCAAGGTCCAGATTGCATTTTCAGTGCAGCTTCATATACTTTTTAACCACAAATGCTTTTCTTTCACATGCTCTTAGTTGCGGGTTTATGACTTCACGTAATACACAGTCACATTGGTAAGGTCATGTTTTTCCAAGAAGAGGTTATTGTTTATTTTAAACAATAAACTGATACAAAGACTTTTAATAGGTCCTCCTCCTGCTCACTTGGTCGGTACTTTTACTGATTTCATGTGTGACCTTTCTAACGTAATTACATCATAGACGCACATTTGTGGTTAAATAGAGTATCCATTTCTATATCTTTAAAACATGACCCATCTTTTTACTGTAGAGCCCTTTGAAGTTGTATCGAAGCAATCAATTAGACCTTCAACCTGTTGAAGTCCACTATATTGAGAAAAATCCTGTAACATTTTCCTCAAAAACCTTCTTCTGGAGTAAACTAATCCTAAACTCACAGGACTTAAAGGGATACTCCAGCCAAAGATAAAAAAATTCCCCCATCATGCCATCCAAGATGTATCTCTTCCAAAGAACAGACAAAGTTCAACTCTGTGAGTCTGTACAGTGAATTCTTAAACACTGCTGATTTTCTCCATTGTGTTCACGCACTTTAGTGTAAGCGCTTGGTGAAGAGCATGAAGCAACGGTCACTGTAGCCAATCACATTAATATCCACTGAGCGCATGAACACAATGGCCAATCAGCGGTTCTTAAAAATGCAGTGCTCAGATGCTTGTGGGAAATTAATGTTTTTTAAAATTTCCATAACAACTGGTACCAAAGTCTGTACTTTTGACAACACTACATCCGGGATGATGTGAGAGTGAGTAAATGATGATGTTTTTGGAAACGATCATTGTAACTAAATGGAAAAGAATCAGCACATTATTCAAAAATTCCTAGTTAAAGCAGCGCCTAAGATACTATTCAAAATTCAAATTTTTGTTCCACTAAAGAAAACCATACGTGTTTGTCATGAGGTTGAGTAAATGGTGAGAGAACGATCATATTGAGTGAACTATTAAGTTAATATCATCCCCCCTCCAGAGCAAGAGGAATCATCTTCATACGAGGCACTGCTTTGGTTTTTCTTGAGTAAATGTCACAGTATTCTAACAGATAGAGCCTATGGCCTCACAGCAAGGTCAGGGTGTGCAGTCTCCTCATGATTAAGTCCGCTTGAAATGATATGAGCTCATGTGTTTTCTTTCGGGTGTCTGACCGCAGTGCTGTTGTTTCATCATCTTTGTCTCACTTTAAAATACAGTCAACACTCCACTGTTAATCCTTTGACAGTACAGTAGTCTTCCAGCGCTGTGTTTATAAGCGTTTGCAAAAATGTGTGCGCGTTTAGCTGCCCATCAAATTACTCAAGCAGTTAAACGGTCTGGGCGTCTGTCACAAACGCTTGAGTCGACTCTTCCTGAACACCATGTTCTGATGGTTTTCCCCTCAGGTTAATAAGCAGGTTGTGGCGTTCACGGTATGCTGTTGTTTGATTGCGAACAGCTGGGCGCGTCGCGATCGCACGGGGACCTCCGTCATCGATTGACATTTGCCACCCTGTGAGGACCAGACAGCTGTCGTGCCACGTTACGGACATGACCACAAGCTTCGACAATCCGAGTTAAGTGGTGCAAATGTGTGAGATGGCGACGTCTCACCGCCGGTCTGCTCTTTAATTAGCCTGGCCCATCAGCGTGTGCCTGCGCTGAATTATTTATCCTTGCGAGGTATTAGCACGCAAGGTGGATACATTTTAATGACACCGAGAGGCCAGCGTAAGTAAGGCTACCCTTTTCCCCTCTCTATCACTCATTCCTCCGCTTTAATCACATCAAAGTTTTATTTTCAGATGTGTAAGTTGAATCCGTGTGAGGCTGGATGTATCAGCGTCGAACACTACAAAGAAAATGTGGCATTTTGACAGATTTCGTTGTAGTGGGGCTCGTTTAGACGAGTTAAAGCTTGAGTCGGCATAAAGCTGATGTAGACCGGGAAGACGTAGACAGACAACTTCATTTTTAGATCTGGTGTTGGGGAGGATACTTTGAAACCACTGCTTGTCAAGCCGCTCATGGTTTAAAGTAGTGAAAGTACAGTCGTGCTACTCTTTTGATTATGTACGGTATAGCTGAAAGCTACGAAACAGTCCAGGATTTAATGCTGCTCAGTCAGTTGCCACGTTTGTGCAGCAGCTTAGATTTTTGTCATTTTGTTTGAGCAGCCATACAGAGCACTAGAATTTAGAAAAAAGTGTTTAGGATTTAAGAGTTATATTTAAATTCCAAACAATCTCTTCAAATCATTTGCAACCTGCTACTATTGTATTAACCTACTGTCTTTCCAGCCTTTTTGTTTGCAAACTGTTTGAGAGGGAGACAGCTACTCAAGTGATCTTTTTGTGTTTTTTGACAGTTGATTTTTTAATAATTAAACTACTGCTCTCAACTGATAAATCACAATAAATACAAGTAATATATATATATATTATGGGTGTAACAGTTCACAAAGATGTTTAAAAAAAAAAATAAATAAATTTTGCATCTTATTTTGCTTTTTTCTTTTACTTTGAACAACAATGGCACTATACTTCATATATCTTCTGGGGCTTCTTCTTAGCAGCAAATAAAACAAAACCTCCCTTATAACCAAAACCAAATGCTCCTTATAAAAAATGAAATGTAATGTTGTAGTAGTTAGACAAGAAAGAAAAGAAAAGAAAGGAACAATTTTCTTTCTTTTATTTAATGGAACTCCGTTTCACTCATTTTTTACGTTTTTTTTTTTTCAGTTCAGAAAGATCAGAGTGTCCACATTTTCTTCAGACAGCACGGATTGTGTCTTCAACTAAAGAAGGTCCCAATCTTTCTGTTCTTTGCTAGGAGTGCTGGGAGTGCTCAATAACATTTAGCATTTTCTTAAAACCCGCAGCTATAAATGTACCAATCGCTTTTACCGATCGATTGTTTTGCCCTGTTCAAATCTATTGGAAATGCCTGCCTGAATGCTGCAGGGATAGTTTGTAATGTGCGTGTTTCTAGTTTTCGTCTGTTTGGGGGTGGGAGGAGTAGTCAGCACGTTGCCTGTCCCGTCGTTTGGGCTGCCTTGTTGAGCGTTTCACTGAAAACATTATATTTTACACACTTTATTCTCTTTTTTCAAATATGAAAGTATTAGTCTGAATCGTTTGGTTTGTAATGTGTACCGAACTAAAAGCCTCAATACGTTCAATACAAATACTAGGTATCGTTACTAGGGATGTCCTGATCGTGATCGGACAATCTGTAATGCGCGTTTTGTCAGTAAAGCCAGTCATGTAATCAGCGGTAAATGCCATCAGATGAAAATCAAATTTTCATCAAATGAAAATATTAACATTTAAATATTTATATTCTTAATTTACACTATATGTTTGTATTTATATATACGTAATACATATTCACAGTATACAGGTCCTTTTCAAAAAATTAGCATATTGTGATAAAGTTCATTCATTTTCTGTAATGTACTGATAAACATTAGACTTTCATATATTTTAGATT
>JAUYWG010000051.1:6509040-6566820 GCA_034779775.1 Enteromius afrohamiltoni
ACTTCAGTTGTGTGTAATGAATCTAAAATATATGAATGTCTAATGTTTATCAGTACATTACAGAAAATAATGAACTTTTTCACAATATGCTAATTTTTTGAAAAGGACCTGTACATCTGGGCGTCACAGAGATCACATGCTCTGTATGTGTGCATTGCTATAGTCATTCAGATTGATTACAATTAATATAATCACAAATAACATGGTGAAGCTAAATGGCTAGTACAGCAAAACCATGTTAATGTGTGGTTGCTTTAGTTCAACTAGTATTATTTTTAATTGTGGCAAACACATGTTTAATTTTGCTTTACTTTTAGTCATTATTCAGGTAGTACACATATTCTGAAATCTAGATTAATCTAGATTAAAAAAAATGTATGGCCACCCCTAATTCTAATGTAAGTAAAGAATTTATAATCATTTATCACAAGTAGCATTTCCAAAACAGATTTTGTTAAAAAAAACAACAAACATAAAAACGTAACTTGACTTTTGAAAATGTAAAAAAATCTGTTTTTGCAAATAAATTCAGGTTTATGTAAATACTTTGGATGTTTTACATACCGTATAAAAGATGCACACATGAACAAATGCACTAAATATTCATTTAATGCCATAAGTTAAAAGCCTAATAACGATAACAAAAACTATTAAAAAAGCGATAGTATTTACAGTTTTTCACAGTAAACTATAAGATTACGTTTTCTTGTTTGCTTCTAAAAATGGTACATTTAATCTGTAAATTGCTTCACATTGCATTACGTTTCACTTTTTTCCACTTAAAGTATAGTAAATTTGACCTATTTTATTGAGTTTATAGGATAATGTCTGTTTGCTCACATCAGCGCTGTAGCTGAGGAATAAAGGAACTACATTCATTGTTTCTTGAGCTTTTTGTGAAATAACACAGTTTTCATTCTTTTTTAAATTCCCACCTGCAGCTTTTCAACATCCCATTTGCATGTTTGGTGAGAGGGTTTATTGAAGTGTAACCCCATAAATTACCTCATCACGCCTCACCAGCACATATGTAACAGGCAGCCGTGGAGCGACACTGTACCTCGATGTGAGCTTTTACTTTTCTTTTACTCCTTCCCGACCGCACTGATCCTTTCTCTTTGTATCATGCTGTTTTGTCCCCTGATGTTCTCAGGGTTAATAAATATTTTTTTTGCTGCACAACATTTCTGTCTCTCTCTCACTGGGCCAATCTTTCTCTCTTTCCTGACCCTATTTATTGAGATTGAGGAGGTTGTTGTTGCCCCATGGCTCCAAACTGTGGTGTAACAGAGAGAGAGGCAGTAAATCAAGATGAAGGGAAAACAGAACCCCTTTATTCGATGTGCCCTCCTCTCCTGATTTGTCTGTCCTTCACCTGTGTTCAGCAGAGGACAGTGGGAGATGATGGGGGTGAAAGAGTGTTGAGCAGCTGGAGTAAAATATTTAACAAAAGGAATTGGGATAAAAAGAGTCTGTACAGAGCACTGCAAGAACAGCATGATGAAACATGGGTATGAATGAGCTGTTTAAAGGGACACACAGAAAGGTGAATGGTGTAGTGATCTCGGGTGTGTGTGTGTGTGGGGGGGGGACCAGGTGTCTCAAAAGGATTGTAAAACCTGAAATCACCTGCAATGTGTGGAGCAGCCAACAGAGTCCAGAAGGAAACCAGTTTTATAAAGCATAAATAATGTCTGAAACATCATTTAAAAATATTGTGTGGGGGTTTGGTAGCAGAGTTCAGAAATATTAGCTCAGGAACTGTAGAAATCACTGGGAAGTCTATCAGAAACATCAAGCTAATTCAAATAAGCACATGTCCCCTCAGATGTTTGAGTGGATATCAGAGAAGTGGAATTGAAATGTTTTGTTGTAGGTAATAGGTAGTACATGATTTAGTTAATGAATGTTTTGTTTTATAGGTCTTGTAGGTGATTTTCCGTTGTAGGTAAAATAATATTAGAATAATATAAAAATATTTTACAGTAATATGTATAATAACAATAAACATTTATACATATACAATATATATATATATATATATATATGTGTGTGTGTGTGTGTGTGTGTGTGTGTGTGTGTGTGTCTGTATAAAAAAATTAAAATAAAAAATTCTCAAAAGCACTGAGGTAAAAATTAGACTTTTTATATTTGGTCTGACTGAATATTTCAAATAATTTGTATTAAATAATATTGTTTTATATAAATAAACCTATGTTTAAAATGTATATATATATATTTGTACATTTTATTATTATTACTATTATTATTATTCTACATTTATTTGTAAGAAGTTATAAGTTTGCCCATTTACAATTGAAACTAATAAAAGGAATCTTTTGTAACATTCTAAATGTGTTTACTATCACTATTGATCAATACAAGGTCTCCGACAAGATTTGATTTGAATTAATGCCCCGTTGCGAGAGGAATAACCTACAAATAATAACTTTGGTGTTTTTCTTTTTTGGTCATGTTTTATCTTCCCTAGGAAACAAGTAAGCCAGGACCCCCTTACTAAAAAAAAAAAAAAAAGGTGCATGACATCGTTGCCCACCATGACAGGAAAACGAATGTGTATGTGCTTTTAAAACTATGTTAGTGTGTTGCAGCAGTCTTGTTCCTTGTGTCCTTCTCTGACTCTGCCATTATGTTTGTGTGTGTGTGAGAGAGAGAGAGCGAGAAAGAGAGTCTGTGGGGAGAATCTGTGTGTGTGTGTGTGTGTGAGACTTGTTCTCTCGTCCTCTAACGGTGAGCAAAACTAAAGGCCTGCAGCAGCAGCAGTGACACAGGAATTTACATATGTTAACAATGAGGAAAAAATGATTCAATTCAAACGGCCAACAAAAAGAACATCCTTACATAGCCCGGTAAAGACAATCTCTCGCTCTCTCTCGCTCCTGCTATACTGTGACAGATCTCTTCTTTTTAATGAGCCTCTACTATACCCTAACATGTACAAATCTCTCTCGCTCTTTCTCTCTCTCTCGCGTTTTGGCTGAGATTTTCTCAGTATTCAGTTTTGAGGTACTTTATTGGCATGACAAATATTTGTACATTCGCATTGCCAAAGTGTTTACTGCTGAGCTGCATACAGATAAAAGAGTAAACAGCAATGTACATAAATTAGGAAAAGGGAGGGAAGCATAAGATGCACAATGTATCTCTCTCTCTCTCTACACTGTAGTCAAGGGTCTGTCTCTGTACTATGGTTGGGGGTCTTTCTCTCTCTGCTTTGCTTTAGTTGATGGGCTTTCTGGGTGGCACGTTGGATGGCAGGTGCCAGCCTGAATCTCAGTCATCACTGTTATTTTGCGATGATTGCATGTGTTATTGTAGCTAATTAAAGACTGATGGGCATTAAATATTTAGGTTGCTGTATAATTAGCTCACTGAAGACAGCCATACCAGAGGCTATGCCCACTCATGTTCAGAGATGGATCTAACAGGGAGACATAAAGCCACACACGCGCTCGCTCAGATTTTCTTCTTCACATTAACAATATTTTACAACACTTATAGATGAAACGATAGATTCCGGCGACACTTCCGGGTCCCTTTCTCCTAAGAAAGTGCTGATTTAGATTAGCCCTTTATTAAAATTGAGCTAAAAATGAATAATAGTGCTGTGTATGTGGTTGAAACACTGTGTTAAGAAATGATTGTTGGAGTTTTGGATCCTAAATGAACTCAAATTCAAGATTACATATGTGCTGTATCAATAGCCCATCTGCATTGCAGCGGATGATTTGTATTTTTAATTTTACCAGGTACTGTAAACGCCATGTGATACTGGTAAAATATGTTTATTTATATTTTTGTGAGCGTTGTGACAGAGGTTTGCTCATGTGATTAAATATTTAATAAAGAGCATATCTGCTAGGTATTTTTATGTTTATTTCTGTGTTTTTAAACGCCATGTTTCTTAGGCCTAAATATGTTTCATTTTTATTTATGCTACTGTTTAGGCATTTGGTGTCAGTAAGACTTATTTTTAAATTCTTTTACAAAAGAAAAGTAGAGAACAAGAAAGATTTTATTCAGCAAGGACACATGAAATTGATCAGTGACAGCAAAGCCATTTACAATGCTATATACTACATATAAGTCAGATGGTTAGCAATATGCAACAATACATTGTAATGTTTCAAAATTATCCTTTTATTCTTTTATGTACAAATCTTTAGGATATTAAGTAAAGATCATGTTTCGTGAAGATATGCCACATATATATACATATAACATAATATCTTTCATAACCTTCATAATCAAATAATCAAACCTAAACATAATTTTTTGCACTCTTAGATTCTAGATTTTAAAAATGGTTGTATCTTAGCTAAATATCATCCTATCTTAACCAACCATACATCAATGAAAAGCTTATTTATGTATTGATCAATGATTGCTTCATTGAATGAAGTTCAATGATCATGACTGGTTTGTGGTCCAGGGTCACATATGTTATTTCAAACTTTCTATTCATTTCTATTCTATTCATATAAATATTAAGCAGGACAACTGTTTTTAACACTGATAGCAATAAGACCAAATCGGCATATAAGAATGATTTCTAATGGACCAAATTGCCCAGCAAAAGTCAATGGCCTTTAATGTATAGCCAAACAGATATGTTAATTGTTAACCGTAACTGTTCATTTCATCTATAACCCCATCAAACAAATGTCCTATTTCTCACAATCGTTCTTACATACTCGCATAGTCCCTGATGTCTCTCGCCCACCAAACAGATCTCATTTGGTTCATTTAATCACGTATTTAACAACATGACCCTGATTTCTGTATTTCACGGAGCATCTGCACTCTCCGCTGATCTGCCGGCCCATTTCAAAGTGAAGCATTAGATACATTAAACCCTCGTGTTCATAACGAAGAAGCCGCAGTGAGATGTTTCTGTAGGAGGAGGCTTTAAAATTGTGAGTAACTGTTAGTGATTACGTCTTTCACGGCTCGAGAACACGCTAACCTCCGACTCACACAATGTTAACTTCAATCCTTTCCAGGCTATTTTTTACACTTCTTCTGCTTGCTTCAGCCAAAGCAGAGGACTGCAGTGTAAATATTTGAGCAGTTTATGAATGAGCGTTTTAAAAATCGTAGACGACTCGGAGCTATCTCTGAGGACTCAGAGATTATACATATTCAAAAACCTACACTACTGGAACATTTAGTTACACAGTACTTAAGCAAATCCTCTGGCACACACATACACACACACATATATACGGTGTACAAGTGTTAAATTGGTAGCCGCCAGATACCTGCATCATTTTTTTCCACCATCTAAACTGTAACCATGCATACTTTTGGAGAATTAATATTCTCGTTAAGAAAATGGGAAATTCTGTATAATCACTATATAGTCAGGATGCGAAAAGCGTGTTGGTAGTAAGACGGAACGCAACAGGACAGAAACTTGCTTGTAGCTTTTTCTTACAAACACACTCGCATTAAAGCCACATCTATACATGCTGCTCTTTGTTCTGTTCCTCTACAGTCCGCTGTCACTTCTGTCTGAGGGTTTGATGGAGTGTCAGCATACCTTATTCAAACAGAGAGGTGACTCCATCCTTTCATGTGGCTCTCTCGCACTCTCTTCCTCTGTCAGCATGCATTTCTCAAACCGAGAGTGTGCCTATACTTTCATGTGCTTCTCTCCAGCTCTCCCACTCTCTCGTTCCCCCACCTCAGGCTGAATCGCACCCACTAGAGTTTTATTTCTGCTCTTGTGGTTCTGACCCCCTCGACTCTGATATCTCTCTCTATTTCTGTGTCCGCCACTCTCCATCCCTTTCTTTCTTTCCACATGAAGAAGCCGAGGTGTACCTTGTTACATGTTATCACTACTAGGTGCCGTCTGAAATCCATTTTTCTGCTTTCCCTACATTCATTTATTTTTTCTCTGTCATATATTACCTAGATTATGCCGGAAATTACACAAATTTCATAGCAAGTGATAAAAACGGATCGCAAATTCATGCTTTAGACAACTTCTGAGGGCGTAGTAATACAGTTTTTTTTTTTGTGATTAATGAAGAATTCTGGAAATGAGAAACTCACGCTGGGAGGCAGTAATGTTGTTGTGTCAGGGATGCGCCGATGAATCATAGATATGACAGGATATATACAGTTGCCGGGAAAAATACCCATTGGATTAACCTGAATTTCTGCATAAATTGAGCATAAAATTTGATCTGATTTACAGGTAAGTCGCAACTTTAAACAAATACAGTCTGCCTAAAGATACATTCAGTAATTCTTTAGCTAGACAACATAGGACGACTCTAAAAATAACAATAAAAATATTGTCCTAAAAACTGTTAAGAAGACATTGACACCCAATCAGAATCAATCCTGCTACCACAAGTTCATTTTTGAAGCAGCAGGCGAGTGTGTGCTTGTAATAAACAGACAATACCGTCCGCTAGTGTGGATGCTAATATAGTTATCTTTATAGTTATAATTCTTCCCTGTTAAAAATAACAGTGCTTAAAAGGTTTTTTACAGTGATGCCATAAAATAACTTTTTTGGTTCTACATAGAACCATTCAGTCAAAGCTTCTTTTAAGAACCATATATTTCTTACCTTTTTAGGTAAAGGTTCTTCAGATGTTAAAGGATCTTTATGGAACCATATAGACAAAATGCTTCTAATATTTCATTGTAAAGCACCTTTAGTTTTAAAGTGCCCCTATTATGCCTTTTCAAATACACCAACAGGGCACGATAAATTAAGTTTTTGTCTATTAAAAAAAAGTGTCGGGTCACATTCGTCTAAATCAGCAATTCGTCAGCAATTCAAATCGTTTTCTGTTGCGGCCACACGTCACGAAGTAACATATTTGCATTATGTCCGCTCACGTTCTAAGTTACAAACAACTTGCCCCGCCCACAAACAGTACAATTTCCATGTGGATTATATCATGTCAAGAAGACTCTGTATTCTGCGCCGTCATTCAGTTAGGGCAATGGGAGTTATTTTCTGACACACGTTGTAGTGGTAGACCATAAAGGACTGCGCCTGACCAATCACAGCAGTGAGGGCTCACAGAAAGGAGGGGTTTAGACAGACTGATTCTTTGAACTGCTTCACACGAGTCGTTTACGAATCATTTAGAAATGGGGCATACATGTAAACCTGTTTTAAGACACTCATATTATAGTGTACATTAATATATTTATACTGACATGGATCAGCATGATCACTTTTTAAAAGGTTGACTGTTAAAGGTTTTTTTAAGATCAATGCTGATATCTTGGCCAATAAGCCAATATTCCCCGATTTCAAAATTAAAGCCTCACTTACAACACTTATTGGTCAAACAGAAAAAGCTGATGCTGTTCATTAAAAATGCGAAATATTGGCAGTATATTTGCCTCGATGATGCATGACTTGACCACTAATTTTATGTAAATGCACTTATAGTGAGTTTTTCCAGTGGTCTACACAATAATTTCCCTTCCTGTCTGAGAAAAAAACTGCAGTTTAGGCATCACTTTTCCATCATCATATCTTTACACCTTGTGTGCAGCATAGCACGTCCTGATTTTGCTGAGTTAGGCGTGTTCCTGGGTCAACATATTTTGTTGACCCTGGAACAACATTTCATTCCAAAATTTTAGTTTTGACTATATCTCTACACCTAAACCTAACCCTACCCATAAATAAAGCCTAAAATCAAAGGAAATGATAGATGACTGACACTGATGTACAAGCACCAAACACTGATTGTAAGCCTAAACTTCTCAAAAATTATAAACTGGTTCTTCAAAACTGATTGGCTAATCACAATGTTGTTCCAGGGTCAACAAAGATGTTGACCCAGGGACACACGGAACTCAGCAAAATCAGGTTCTGCGTATGGGCACACCACACACTATGTTTAGGCATTAGTCTTCCAGCTTCAGGCCTTTTCTCCTTTTCTTCAGCCATACAAATACTAATTCACCCATTTTCTCCACTGGTAAAGCACTGATAAAAATGTGTACCATTGTCTAATTTCACACCATTGAGTTTACACCATTCAGATGACTCTTCAAGAAAACTTTCTTGGGTGAAACTTTTTAACGAATAACTTGTATAAATATGTCTTTATTGAACTCACTGTGTATACATTCCCAATGAAGGTTGCAAGTTATAAATCCGTAACTGAAGTGTGAAGTTCAGTTAATACTAATAATCGATCAGAGCTTCCCTGTCCTATAAAAAAAACACAAAATTTTGCCACTCCACAGCAAGACAAGATGTCTATAAATAGAGAAAGTTAAGCACTGTTGCTGCTCTCTCTAGGAGTGGGCGCCCTGTGAAGATGACTGTAAGAGTACAGTGCAGGATGCTCGATGGTGATAAGAGAACCCTGAACTTCTCTGTTGACGTGTCTATAATGTGTTCAGAACTAAAAAAGAGTGGTTTTCATTGGAAGGCTTCACAGTGGAAGCCACTGCTGCCCACAAATAAAACAATGCTGTGTGTCTGACATTTGCAAAGGAGCGTGTGGATGTTCCTCAGCATTACTAATGTTTCTGTGTGTGGACGGATAAAACAAAAGTTATTTTTTGGAGAAAATAAAAAGCACAACATTGCAATGTTTGGAAGTCCCAAGTGGAAGCTCTGCAGAAGGTGAGTAAATCAACACCAGAATTGTTTTAACAGAATTAAATGGGTCTTCTGGAGCTACCCAGTCAGTGTTCTGACCTCGAGACACTGAAATAGTCTGAACAGAAATCATTTTCCGTAAAAGGAATGGACAAGAGAAAACCATTCTGAAAACCCTTTCTTCTTCTCAGTCTGAAGGTTTCATAGTGTGTTCAAATGAAGGCATGAAAGCTTATCACTCGTTGTGTTATTCATTCAAGTAGAGTTGTAACTTTCAGTTTCAAATTTTATGTCCAATTTATGCAGATAAAACCAGACAAGTCCAACAAGTTCACACATGTTTCTGTGAATATACACACTTTAACACAAACACGCTCCAGTAATAACACCTCAGTATCTGCAAGTAGGATTGATTTGAAGAGCTTTTAGCAGTGTTGTGTTGAGAGAGGCTTTATTGTAAGAGAAACATTCTGCTGGACATCAGTACAGCGAGTCCTTTGCTATATATGGCTTGAGTCAGGACATCTCCCTCTTTCTTTCTTTCTCTTTTATCCATTAGCCAAAAAGTAGGACAGATCTTTTTTATCTGCCGTATTTGGATTTGATCTACCATTAGTATCCCTGCAGCCATTTGCCTAAAAGACAAAAGTAAGGCCCTCACTCTAGACGTCTCTTTGGCTCTCATTATCTCAATTTACTCATTGCTGCCTCCACCCATCCCTATTATGATTCAGTGTACTCTGGGTCCATGTCAAATTTAAATGAATATAATTGCTAACTTGGTCCACACTGCGAGAAAACCTTCTTGTTAACAGCAGATCTGAGAGGAAAAACAGCCCATCCGTATGCAGTCTGATCAGTGCATATTTATGCCTACTGAATAGCCACCAGCTCTGAAACAGTCCAGTAAGCTCATGAACAATAGGGCTGATGTGAAAGCACACAGTCAGTTAATCATGGATGGGAAATGTCGTTTAGAATTAAATGTTCAAACTGAATGTACAATTGCTGTTTTTTGTGCGTGTTCCGATCTTTCAACTGATTACTTGGCAGTACTTTTTCTCTGTTCATTTTATAACAATAGCACTTAAAAAAAACAACTTTCAAATAACAAGTAGACTAAATCAGGGATGTGACGTTTATTAAAAAAAAAAAAGGCATATTTTTATTATTATTTGCTAGAAATGTATTTATTTTTTAATATTGAAGAAAAAAATGAAATAGAAAAAGAGATGCATGTACTCTCAAAATTAAAAAAGAAAAAATATACATCATTATTGATTAAACATTATATAAAATGGAAACTTTTTTTTTCAAAACCATGGATACCAAAAAGTACATTGGTAAAAACTTGATAAATTGTATACACTGTAAAGACTAAATGCATACATAAAAATGTAAGCCTCGCCTCTTTTTCTGTGGTTCTTTCATCCTCATCCCTTCATCCTCCATTTCTGCAGCCCATCAACACATTCCCCCTCGTAATGAGTCTAATCTGGCACATCATTGCTTCCCCTCTCTCTCTTTCCCAGAGATTAAAATGGCTACTTCACCTGCAGGCTTCATTACTCTTGGTCATGTGACGTTTTATCATCATGAGTGAACTCATTTGGTCAGAGATAAATGGTGTAATTTAGAGGTGTGGTTTTTCTTTAAATGAAAGTGATGTAGATCAAGAACAGAAAGCCACTGAGCTGGTGGAGAGAGTTTAGCAGTTAATCATTTCATGTTAGAGTCTTAATAAGAACTCCATTACCAAAACTACTGTAAGAAGGCATTGGAAAATTGTGCCCATCTAAATTTTATGCAAAAGTCTGACAATATACCTTGTCGCTAATAAATTAACCACTAGTGGACCTAAACCAAATAATAATTGATAAATACTGTTGTGAAGAAGAATCACAGTAAAAAATACTTAAAATAGCTCTCTTTCTTTAGCAGATGCATTTTTATCTCACTTTTGTTAATGCTATCAGTTAGTTTTAGGGTAGAGTTTAGTCCATTGAGGTACAGTAATTTTTAACCAGATGTAGCACTAGCCTTTTAGCAGCACTCATTGTATATTTCACATCTGAACTGTCAATCAAACAGTCTATCACTTTTATTTATATAGCGCTTTAAACAATACAGATTGTAGCAAGGCACTGAACAGTTTTAATTTAGTCACTGTATTGAATAGATACTGAGGCTTCTGTTTTTTTTTCTTCTAATAGAGATAAAAAAATCTATCCTATAAGTTTGCATATTTTCCTGCCAAGCTAAACAAAAACACTTCTAGCTTTGTTTTCCTCTAGCTACGCTCCATTTTTCCGGCTGCTCTTTTTAGGGTGCGAGTGTGCTCATTTTACCACGGAGTCAAACTGTTCTCTGTTACCTTTACCTTAAGCGCAAAGGAGCAACTGTATCTAAAGTGCTAGAAAAAAAAGAGAGTATATGGTTTCTATTACATCATCAATTTTTTTATGCTATTGGACTGTCGCCATACACCAGGATCACATTTATCTGTGTTAGATAAATCTAAATGTGCTTTTAGACGTAATATCGACAAAATATCATTTTTGAAAATTGTTGCTACACGTTTTTCTAGTGAGCCTTAGTTGATATGCCTGTTTGATATCATTTCTCAAGCTTTAGAATTAAAGTCCAACCCACCAAAACAGCTACATACTGTAGTTTTAATGACATTTGCTGGTTGCCATCAATCATGTGATCAGTAAGAGCAGTAAGTGATGGTGGTGGGGTACAAGAATGTTGTTTGGTCCTTGATAAATAAGTTTGAAATATTCATTGGTACTTGTCATGTGGTACAGTATATACAGTATTGTCTTCTTTAGATTTTTTTTTTATTGAAACATTAAGTGGCTCTTTTGACAAAAAAAAAGTTTGTTCATGTTACAGGAGGTCATTTAGATCAACATATGGGTTTGCAGTAGTATATTGTTCAACGTAACAGGGTTCAAACTGTAAGGACTCGGATTGAACTCATTCTAAAACATAAAGGATGCTGTTTATTTTCATGGATAAAGTCCCATTTATGTTATGAAAAATATACCAATAGATGATATTGTGAAGACATGATTCTGCTTGGCAAAGCAAGTAATGGTTTTTATATTTATATTGAACTAAAGCAAATTTGTTAAATTATTATTTGTAAAGTATTTACTTTGTGTTAAGTTTGTTTTTCAGTCCACTCCTAGAGTGATGTTAAAAGTAGAAAGTGTAAGTATGCTACTTTTCACAAGAAATATTATTCTGAAGTATTTTTTTACAGAAATGTTGCCCTATAACCCCAGTGAGCAGCTTTAGATGACAGTGATAAGGAGAAACTCTGCAGATGATACACAAATCTGTCAACGCTGTACAGTAGTTATTTTAAAAAGTGTACTTGTGAATACAGTTTACGCTCTGAAATAAAGTGTACATATTTTTCTTGTATTGAATTGTGTTCACATGGTGTGCACGTGAATATTTGTGTAAACTGTCACATGTCCAACTGGCTTGAGCTGACACGTGTATGTTTAAAGAAGGCTTTTGTACATCGTAATGGTTTCAAATAATCTTATTATCTTATAATCTTTTATTTTGGGGTATGCTTGAATACATTTACTTGATTTAAAGTTTAAGAAGCTTTTTTTTTTCTTTCATGCATTGACACAGCATCTCTCTTTTCTCTAAATCGCTCTGTTTTAGTTTCCTGTTTTCTAGTCTGCTGCGATTGGGCAATAATTCTCATTATGAATTTGGAAAGATGCTTGTCACACGTATCACATTGCAAGAATTCATAAACATTTTACTTAGCTACTGACGATGCGGCATGTCACGTTATTGTTCGCTATGATTTATTCAGTCTTTCAACTTATTCTTATGCTATTTTCAGCTGAATAATTTCAGTTGCAGAACATTCTGTACATCCCTACTAATTCTATGTGTGTGATATCATCATACTTGAACCCCTGAGCACCAGCTGTGTTAAGTGATAAGAAAACCAAGTTTTTCAGCCAGGTTTAAAACTACTTCATAGACCTTAAAAATGGAAATTCTCTCATCAGGTCCTCACCCTCGTGTTGTTCTGAACCTGTATTACTTTCTTTCTTTTGTAGAACACTACCTGTTGAAGAATGCGGGCAACCAGTCCACTCTGACTTTGATTGCGTAAGACATAATTTCTGAACTCATGTTGAGAAAATCAAGACCGAAATTTCATTTTTGGGTGAACTGTCCCTTTAAATCAACAGTTCTTCTGTACACACAGTCTTTTTATTTGCCTTAATGTTGTATTGGCATTCGTGAGTCTGTGGGTTTGAGTTCCCGCAGGATGTAGGTATAACACAGCAACGCAGCCAACTCGATGTTCTTCAGATTTCATTGCCGCGTTCAGTCTCTCAATGTTTCCTGGAAGCATTCACTGCCCGCGTTTGGATGTGTTTTATTCTCGGCTTTCTTCTCAGTATCGGCTACCTGGGTCTGCAGGCGGCTCAGGATAGCGTTCCTCAGCTGGGGCCCGAAGCGTGGAGTTCGCTCAGACACTGGTTGTTTATTGTTTATCGTCTCTCACCAGAGACTAACAAATAAAGAAGCATCAGATCCTTTCAGTGACCCTTCCCTGCTGTTCCCACAGAGCATCACTACCCTGCTTTTTATTCGCTTCCAGCTGATTTACACAGGATGAGTAAACACACAATCACACACCGTTACACATCTCGAGTGCGCCACACATACACTTCCTGTAAGCTGAATCGGCTTCATATACTTATATAAATATTCTCCCTGGTGAGGGAGAGCGAGAGTTGAAACGGTCTTCTGGGGAAAGAAGGTTGGTTCTCGGCTTTTTGAGATGGGTAAAGGCTGATAGATTTTTCTGCACTATGAGGTCTGTGTTATTTTTGTTGCCGGTTTGGACGCGTGGCATACAAAGAGATGTTTGCACGATGCTGCTCTTACTCCTTTTATAGTGTTATGCTGGCACAGGCTTCGGAAGAGCCCTCTTGTGTGTTGGTTAACACGTCGGTAATCGTTTCATGTAAGTGTGCATGCATTTAAAGTGCTTTTCATGTGCTGTTTAGTTGGTTACCATGGCCGTCCGAGTTAAGTAATCAAACACAACAGTATGATCTCTCACTTTTATTCTATAACCCTGTAGTTATATATAGACTCCTCCATCTCCACCCACTCTTCCACCCTCCTGCTCTCTCTATCTCTCCACACTAACTCGCACTTCACTCTTTCTATCACACGTTCATCTCTATCCGCTTTCATTCGTGCTCTCCCTCCTGGATGTGATTTACACTCTTATTCCCGCCTGTCACTTAATTACTCAGTTAACCAGTGGCACAGCACCCATTTTGTCCTACTGCTTACTCTTTTCTGTCTCTCCCGAAGCTTCGCGAACTCTCATTTTCCTCTCACCGTGCGTAATCCTCTGCATTGTATGTGTATACTCTGTCAGGTGATGAGTATTGATTGTATACTTGGCTGTAAGGCCGTGTGATTAAACGCAATGAATGGGAGGAGAGGGGCCCGCAATAAATCACCTATATGCCACTGTGTGCGTTTGATTAAACAGGACTTGAATCTGGTGCTGTCTACAGGGGGGGGGTGGTTTAAAGGGGTCGTCAGATTTCCCTGGATATTTTGAGATAAAACAGATGGATGCGCTTTGAAAGATTACTGTAAGTTTGAGAGCTCAAAATGTCCTCTCCAGTGCGTAATTTCATTTATTTATTTATTTAGAACCATTCTATTTAACTTTTGTTACATTTATTTAATATATTTTTTTAAAACAAATGCCCATATGGTTGGCCATATGGATGACTAAGAGTGATACAAAAAAAAATGAAGGAATAAATGAACACTTTAGTAATTGGACAATCTATAGCTTCGAGTGGCATGTTTAAGTTGGAAGTTTATTTTTATATAGTTTCTATTTTTTCTATTTCTATTCAGTGAGTAAATTTTCGGATATATAAATATATATATAAAATAATTTTTTAGCTTAATTCATTTTTTATATGAATTTTATTTAAAAAAAATACATTTTTAAATGTTTTAGAAAGTAGTTTTAAATAGGTTCATTTTTTTGTCTATACAGTTTACAATTCTTTTTTTTACTACATCAATTTAGAAGTGATCTACTTATTTATTTTTCATTTTCATTTTTTATTAAAACGACCATTTATTTCATCATTTTATTTTGACATCATCTAGTCATGATGATATTAAAGTGGAATCAAAAAACAGAATAAGTGTAAAATGAGAGAAAGGTTTCTAAAAGCACATGTTCCTGTTTGTGCGTAGCACCTACTGCTCTGCAGATCCTTCAAAAGGAACCCAACCTTTGAAATGAGTATCTTTGTGTTTATTTTTGACGAAATCCCTGATCATTTCAGTTTTGCTCAGCACATTTCAGGCAGTTTTTAGACAGTGACAGGTTCACTTAACGATGTAATACAGCTTTTCACAGAGGCTGTTAAAGATGGATTGGGCGGTCAGAAACTATATTTGACAACAGCAAACCTGCAAGCCAGTGTGTGAGGACTGAAGCACAGCAGCACTGAGTGCTCTTACTCATTTCTCAAGTCAAGGCTGCGTTTCTTAAAGTCACTTCAGCAAAATATGAGATTTTTCATTCTTAGAGCCAGATGGATAGTGGAAAGGGGCACAAAACGCCAAAATATTACTGTTTTTGGCATACATAAAAAATATTATTTGTAGACTTCAAGGAAAAATAAATTATGAGGAGAAAAGCACAATTGTTTTACAAAAAAGATTTATAAGAAATAAATCCAGGGGCCTTGCTGTGGCACTTGAACACAATGAAAGATAAAATTGTGAAATTTGTATGTTAACAGTTTCTACGATCATCCTCTGATCTGTTATGAATGGTGGAAACTTTTTTTTCCAAGGCAACACACACACCCACACACACATACACACATGCATTATGCATGTATTCAAACCCTTAGTCCCGACTCACTGAGCTATGAAACGAGGCCATGCTAATCTCGCATTAAATGTTTGTGCTTCCATAAATACCAAGTCTTTTTCGCTTATTTGGTTTTTCCTCTTAGCATATGGCCCATTACCATAATGACACATCGCTGGTGGCCTGATAAACATTTAAGCTGTAAAGATCTCGAGAGCTAGATCTGTGGAACTATATCCAGGCTTTAATAAGTCATCTCCAATTCTACCTGGGATTCTGCTGGTTTAGTTAAGCCTAATAAAACCTCAGTGAGCTCGATAACTGGATTTCAACAGGCTTTCGCTTATTTAATGAGATTCCGTAGCGCTTGCTAACAGGTGTCCCACGCGTTTGCCCCCTGAACCTCCAGGAATACTCACTGTACGCTAAGAAATGTAAAAGAAGCCTGCAGGCCCGATTCCGCCTGAAACAGCTGTTTTAGCAGTGAAGTTGCTTTAAAAGTCTGCGCGCACGAGGTGATGAGCTTGGTGTTGACTAATTGAGATGAGACCCCCGCGGGGTTTAGCGCATCTTAGTCTGTGAGCACAGCAGAGAGAGATTCTCAGACGTTCTCACAGGTCAAAAGTTATTTAGACGAATTAGTTCGTTCACATGTTATCTGTTGGCACCCAAATAATTTACTTTACTAGATAAAGCTGAAGGTCTGGATGATAAAATGAAAGTATTTTAACTTTCTCTCAGATGGGGATATTCACTCTGCATTGTTTTAGTGCCAGATTCACTAGAAGAAACTCGGGAACCGCATAAAGGGCCACAAAATCGTAATTAGTAAAGCTTTATTTGGATATATGCCAGGTTATAATGCTCATCTGCATCATTTGATCATCATTTCCTGAATAACTGCTTCTGTGATCAATAGAAAATGTACACAAACATCACTCGGGCGGTAATAGCGTGACGTTAATTGCAGCAGGCAATTTGTGGGCGCTATGTATAATAAGCCTAATTCTCGCAGAAAGAATGATTTAATTTAAATAGACAAGCCGCAGTGCTATTTTGTCGAATTTTGCGACTGGTTAAATGGATTACTGGTGATTACTGAATAATAGTAAGATATATTAATGATATACCACGTACTAAAACGGCACAAATGTTTGGTGATTGATGCTGTAAATTACATTTTCTTTTACGCACTGCATAAATAGCATCTGTCTTATTTTACACTTGTACACAGCTTATGTCTTATTGAATTCATAGTCTCTTAAGGGACCTTTCGATAGAGTAATATGGAATAAGATGGTGAGTCAACTGCAACATCATATATCAATGCAAGTCAGCAGCACAAACAATAATCTCAATGGGAAAGAACCCTGTAATCATATTCGGTTTTATGCCAAGTAAAAAGATCGAAATTCACTGCGTTCCATTTCCATACTGATGAACTTCAAAGGTAAGAGACAATGAGAAGATGAAAAACCAACATTAACTTCCTGAAATATCAGATGCGTTCTCTCTCTCTTTTTCTTCCCATCTCACCCTGTTGCCACGGCAGCATAATCTGGCTATGACAGAAAGGGACGGATAGAGCAAATGTCATCTGACTCATTTAATGTTGGTGTCAATATGTGTGTGAGCGTGTGTGTGATAGAGAGAGCTGGAGAGACAGAATGAATGTCACAACGTATCATAGAAACCATTGGTTGAGCTGCGACTTTACTTCATCTCCAACAAGTGGCCTTTTCTCTAAAGCCTAATGTCTTATAAAGAGTTCGTATGAATTAATATTACTGGTGATTGTAAAGGTTGAGTGTAATCCATTGAAACACACTGACAGTTGCTGCTCTAACATACTGACAGGCACATCACGCGTCTATTTTTGATATGTATTTGAGATAGCACCGGTGGCAGTTCTGGCTCACTCGGTGCCCAAGGCAAGATAAGACATAACCAAAGAAAGTAGTTAAGTTTTAGTCCGACCCTAACAGTTTTTCTTAAACACACTAAAATACAACTGCGCTCTAACATACTGACAGGCACATCACAACTGAGCTCCACAGACAGTGGTTCAGCAGAATTCTGAATTTAAGAATTGGTTCTTCTTTTTTTTTTTAATCTTGGAATTGAAAGTGGCCACATCCCACATAATGGTTTTTATGTATAGTTCAGATTCAACTATAACGTGAAGTGTTCCTTCACCCAGCAAAACGTCAGTGACATTTCAAACATCTCTGTCTGCTTGTAAGGCCTGTAAGTTCAGAATTTTGGTTCTTTGAACTTCATTCAGAGTTGATTTGAGCGCAAGGAGAAGTAAGATAATAGTATAATCCCTATTGCACATATGTTTCGTGTTTCAGTACTATTTGTACTTCCTGAAATTTAAATTTGAATTTCAGTTCCGTATCAGTTTGGTACTCTACCCAAATTAAAAAAAAACAAAAAAAACATTCTCTATTAATGTCTGAATGTTGCACAACCACATCATTATATTCCATGAGAAAAGTTTGAAAGTTAAAAGTTTCAAATGACATGAGTGTGGGACAGTGACAGCACTTTCAGTTTGAAGCTAATGAAGTGTGACCACATTTAGACGCGTGAATGGGTGATTTATGCCACAGTAATTTATATATTTTTTCACCTACAGTACAACAAAAATCCCACTTGGTTTGAATGAATATGAGCTCTTTAGATCCCACAGTATGTGTTTGTTTTGTAATGAAGTGTGCATATTCATCACCAGATTTGCTAACATTGTTTTGTAATCCGCAGGCTTGAAAGCGCAGTTGTTTTTTTTCCCGTTTTCGCGTCCTTTATCATCAAGCTACGCTTTACACGTGTTTACATCGGCCCGCACCTTGCACGCCCATATAAACTCAGGAGTCTGAAAGTGCCGTGGCCCCTCAGAGCGTCTGCAGACGTCATGCATGAGGAATCATCGTGTTTGTTTACTCTGCCAAAGGGAATGCTGAAGAGCCTGTACAGCTGAAATGCTTTCATTTAAATCTGTTGGCACAGCAGGGTCGGTTAAATCATTCATCTGACACAAAGAGCAAGATTTCACATCGGTATAAGCCTTTCATCTTCATATCTTATCACGTATTTACAATGTACCAGCCCAAAAGTGTTAAAACGCCGTTTAAATATTCAGCAGCGACCGACCACACCTGCATCTTTCAAATCCTGCCAAAACACTGGTCTGATCACGACTGTTACATTCATAATTGCATGGTGTTTATCTGTGAGTGGGCCGAGAGCGAATTGCTTTCTGCTGTGAGGTAAGTCAGCATCCTGCGAACAAAGTCCAAGGCCCGCACCGATCACTCGTCCATCCGTTCATCCGTGTGCGCGCGTGTCTGTGACGGATCTGGATTTGACACAGATGTTTGTGCTGCACCTCGGGGCATGCCTCGTCAATGTCGAAGAGCAGATCTGTCAAAACACACATGGACCGGTGTTTGCACGTTACGTGCGAACGGCATCGGTGACCCATGTTGTCAAAAAGGACAGCTAGTGGAAACATCCCCCGTTTTCAAAAGCATGGAAATGCGTGTGAAACTGAGAGAGGTTGGCGGAAATGCAAAGAGACATGTAGGATCAGAAGAAGGCAAGAATAAGGAAGGATCGACTGTCAGGCTGGTGGATTTTCTCTTTGTATAAGTGAGAGCGCGCATGTGTGTGTATGTTAGGGGGTGGGTTAAGGACAAGGTAAGAGGCTAAAAGTGCTGAAAGACTGTCGGAGGAGAGCAGAAGTACACTGAATCGTCTGACAGAAGAAGAGATGGAGAGAATTAGGGAGACAAGCTGTTTCTGACTTATTTGCCCATTGAGAGGAAGTCTGAATGTGGTATTTCAGGGCAAACCCCCACATCTTATTTTCTAACCATCTGTCAGTGTACTTTAACCAAGCTCTAAATGTGCTTAAATTGCACTGCACCATATTTACATTAAATGGGCGTAAAAGTAAATGTCTTTGCTAATTACACGTATAAGAAGTTACTTTGCGGTAAAAACATCCTGCCTCAGGACGATACCTCACTGCTAACCTCCCCGGTTTATTTTGGTTTTCCAGCCTTCTGAAACTGTTTTAAATCTCCAGTTGTCATGATTGTCAACTACTGTACATGCTCTAAAAATTAAAACTACGTCATCATCTGTCACCTTCATATCTGTTCCAAACCCATAAGACTTTGATTATTGCAAATTTTTGTTTCCTTTTTATTTTTATTGGTTATTTCACAGTTTAACCACAAATTTCATCTGCTGTCCCTTTGCAGGACAGTATATCAAAACAACTTACAGTATACAACAAAAACATCAGTATAATACCATATACAATAAAATCCCCACAACAATGTCAGTATCTCTAAAAATCAGTAACTCAAAAATTTGCTGCACAATCACCTGTTGATGAGGATCTAGTTTGTCTTATGTTTTCAGTACAAGAGAAACATTTTACTTATTATTAATTAGTGATGAATTAGTGAATTAGTTATTAACAGTGATGGTATTGGTTTTCTTGTCAAATACTTTTAAAGCATGTTTATACAAACGTCTGAGATTAGACTTTCCTGCTTGTGACTATGAGGTAATACAATAAGATTGAGAAAGAAAAAACCTTAAAAGCTTCTATTTAAAGTTGACCGAAATGAGACACTTCGTTGAGAAACCTAAGAGGTTTCTGTCCCTCTATTAAAAGACCAGGGAACCAAAACCTAGAAGATACAAAAAAGTCATAAAGGTATTGTAAAATTAATCCATATGAGTCAGGGGGTTTGATCCAAGCCTTGTTGTAACAAGTCAGCTGAAAGTGCCAGCACATTTCACTGGATGGCACTCCAGCCCCATGTGTACTCTTTGTGGGTTATCAAAGGCAGAGACATATGGGGCTTTTATACACATGAAAGACAGGCTAGGGGGGTGGAGGAATGCATGAGTAGCCATGACAACAGACAAGGTGGGTGGAGACATAGAAAGGAGACGGAGACAAACACACAAAGAGTACACATGGCGCTGAAGTGCCATCCAGTGGCCTGTGCGGGCACTTCCAGCTCACTTGTTACGCTTGTAAAGAGATCCAATTTAACCTTTTATGATCTCATTTACAGAAATGTGCTCTTAACTTATGTCTGTCCATCAATCACAACCAGTACTATAGATTTTAGGGAAAGATTTTAAGACCATCCACATTGTTTTGTCCCTGAATGTACAAACTGCTGACGTTTATTTAATGACAAATATTTTTTTTTCTTAATTGTTCTTAAAACATTGCAATATTTTTTCTAAATATCAATTAACTATAGCAATCTGACAACCAGTGATAATAAGAGGTTTAGAAATATATACACAGAAAATAGACTGTTGCGAACATTGCTGGCTATATTTGACCTCCAGAAAACACATCAAACGTATCGTGGGGGAGGCTGTGGATAGGATGCAGTGAACTATGCACCACAGTACTGTGTGTTTTTGACAGTGAAAATGAAGATGAAAAATTAACATTTGTGCAAATACCTTTTGGTGCAATACAAGAAAAAAAAGAAGGTTAATCTTCAGAAACCTAATAAAAAGATCAGAAAATACTTGATCTGTTTTAAGTCACTGTCATTCTTGTCAGTACTAACACGCCTGCTTTGTAAATTATAACAATGATACATTTCAAATTATTCACAGAAGTCAATGTTATTTGCATTGTGTGATAAATGTGATGTTGTTACTGCCCATATATGATATTCACAGCCTTAAACTACTTAGCACAAGCTAATTGATTCATTTTGTTTATGCATGCTTGTTGTTTACATTTAAATGGCTAGTTAGCATCTAGAGGAGTTTGCACTTCCTCTGAAACCCTCCACCTCCCCAGCTCCACCTGTATAGATCTGCTACTTGTGCAGCAGCGGTATGTAGTTGTAGCAGCACTACTCCAACAAGACTAAATACATTAACATTGTCATATCCATTACAATGCAAAAATCTTCAGAGACTTCTTGTGATAGAAATACAAGTAGACATGCACTGAAATGACAGATATTTTGGGACTGCCTCACGTGTTTATTCTGAGAATATAGTATAGTAAAGAGATCTTCCCTGGTACTGTGTTGTGGTGAAGAGGGCTGTTTTGCAGTTCCAGCAGAAGTGAGACAGATTGTAGTAGTTTGCTGCATCCTCCGCATCCGAGCACTCTGAACCGACCCGCAAGAAGCCTGCATGAGCGTTTGTGACTCGAACAGATTCATGCGTTTACTTGAGTGAATCACGCAGATAGCGTGTGCAAATAAAAAGCGCCGTCATTGAGTGCAATTCATTCTTAGTGAATTGCCCCTCAGCACGCCAGTGCGTGTTTGCGTTCGATGATGTTTTCAGACCCCTGATGAAGAGGGCTTTTGATGGTTTTATTAAGCTCTTGTGCTCTCGGCCCATGGAGTGCCAGGAGGGACACATGACGGGTGTCTTTTCCTGCCTCCGCTCTGGAATCGTTCCACAAGTGGAAAAGGCGAAGATTAGATGGGAAAAGGCTTCTTCGATGCTTCCTCTTCATCTCACAGAAGCCTGGTGACATCTTAATGTGTCTGTATCAACCGGCGCTGGCAATGCTTGCATCCAGCTCTCTCATTTCACAATCCAAATCAATTAAGGAGAATGAATCACTCTGCTATTATTATAACTGTCAGATTCACTTCTTACTTACAAAGATGAAGGAGAAACAAATGAAGCGGCTGCTATCTACTCCTCCCTTTCCCCGAAGGGTTCCTCTTCAAGCATATTCTCTCTCAATGTCTCTTTTTCCTCTCTGTCTTTCATTCCCTTTTTTCTTTCTCTCGTTCTTTGTTCTCCTTTCGTTACCATGCTTTTTATTTCAGTCCCCCATCCACATTTCTGGTCGCCTCTTTCTTTTGCGCTCCCTAAATAATTTATATTTTACAGTTTACTTGCCGGCTGCCAAGTATGGCTTCATTCAGGCGTGCGCATATGCAAAACAGCGGGTGTGAACTTTAGATTTATATTTGCGACACTGGTCATTAGTATTTGCCTGCAATAATTACAGTGGAACGATAATGGCTTCCTCAGTTCTGCATACACACACGCTGTGTCTTTTCATTTCCTCTCTTTCTCACTTTTCGTGCCTCGCTGACGCATCCAAAGCAACTGAGAGAAAGGAAGAAAGAAAGAGGGGAGGAGAGATGGACAATGAAATAGGGAGGAGAAGTACATCCATCATTTCTTCCCTGTGGTCAGATAAATCTTGTTAGGTCCGTAAAGGTCAGAGTTCACAGAGATTGCTGTGTGTGTGGGAGAGTGTGTATGAATCAAATACTGCACATCAGGTGTTTTTATGTCCGTGTGATTTCCCTGTGCTGCTGTTAGGGACGTGCGTGACACGGTTGTGACCTGCGTCAGCAAACTGTCATAATTCCCTAATTCGTGACGATGCTTTACACATCGCTGTCCACTCCATTATAACACCAAACTGTGTGTAATGTTGCAATAAAATTAATTGAGCTGTAATGTGTTTTTCAGTAAACTTTAAAGTGCTGCAGGGTTACAGCATCATACCGTACACTACCGTTCAAAAGGTTGGGGTCAGTTAGATTTTATTTTACTTTTTTTTTTTTTAAATTATTTTATTCAGCAAGAATGCATTAAATTGAATGTTTAATTAAAAATGCCAGTATTTCACACATGCAAGATATTTAAGTTACAAAAGATTTGTTTTAAATAAATGCTGTTTTTTTGAATTTTATTTTCATTTAAGAATCTTGAAAAAAATCACATTTCTACATTCTTCCTGATATATGAAAACATTAAGCACTGTTTTCAACATTATATATTTATTTATTTGAGCATATTAGAAGGATTTTAGAAGAAAGCATAACATTCATATTTATACATTATTTTTTTTTTACATTAATACATATTTTTAAAAAATTGTATTTCAATTAAAAAAAAAAAAAAAAAAAAAAAATATATATATATATATATATATTTAAAATTTTAATAATATTTCACAATTTATTGTTTTTAAATGCAACCTTTGTGAGCATTAGAGCCTTAAAAAAATATAAATACATACTGGCCCCAAACATTTAAACATTAGTGTATATCTCCCAAAGACGTGATGATACAGTATAAGGCAGATTGGGGCAAGTTGTCACAAGTTTTTGTCTTAGTAACTATGTAGGTGTTGGAGTTCTGCTAAAAATATTATTGTTTGCCTAGCAGTAGTCTTGTAGGTTAGTTTCCAACATCTATTTCAAAACCGTCTTATAATAAAAATATTTTGTGAATTTTATTCTTCAAACTTAAATGTCAGTGTCATTATCGTTTTGAATGATCTGTAGTATTAATCAGCCGAACACAATAAAACCACCCTGGCATATATATTCAGGTAAAGGTTGAACTGTGTTCTCAGGACAAGGAAACGTTTAATAAATGTCAGCTCGAAACAAAAACATGCCCAAAAGAGTGGTTTGATATTTTATATTACCTTTTGGCTGCTTGATAAATTGTGTTGTGTTCTACCGGGGCAGGTTGTCACAAAAGGTCAATGTGCAGTGAATTGTATCTTTGGTGGAAATGTGCAATAGATGTTTCTTTAGGCTAGACAAAAACTGCTGGAAATCTGTAAGTGCTCATGTATATCATCTTATTTCTGTGTTCATCTAGGGGGTGCTATAGGCAGCAGAAGGCATCTCCATGAGGAGCGGTAGAAGATGCCGGAACTGCCAGCGCTCCTGCTGTCGATTTACTTCCGCTTCCTGTTAGTCACCGTGGTTACCATGCCGCCTTCTTCCCTGAGCCAGACCCCCATTCTGTCATCTGTACGGATGGGTAAGTCGCACACATATGGACTTTTATCATGTGGTTGGGAAGCTTTGTAAAGGTTGGTCTGCGGTCATTAAGTCTTTGTATTAGAATCAAAGCTGTCTGCCTTTGTCAGTGTGACACTTCTTTTTCTCAGTGATTATATAACAGATGACATACATCAGGTGATTATAATTAATCAATCAATCAATCTGCAGACTTCACTTAAACATCAAGATTTAAATCATGGGAATAATAATAATACATTCAAGAACATTGTACCCCCACCCTAAAAAATAAAAAGCAATGAAAGGTCAAAATCCTCGTTTAAAACTGAAGGTGATATTGTCATTCAAAATGCTGCTCTTTGTAAAAAAAAAAAACCCTCAAAACTTTTGCTTCAGTGCCAACACAAGTTGTTGATGTATGGTTACAATCAATAAAACATGTTACTGAATAGCTGATTTATGTTCACTTTCTTAGTGACTTTGATAGCTTTCCAACAACAATAGACGAGCAATGAAGTAAATAAATAACATTATTAGTAGAAGATTTGTTCTGATACACTTTTTTGTAAAAAGACATGTTAACATTTATTTATTGCAACACTGAAGAACATGATGCACAACCTCACCTGTATGATTTGTCGTCTCATGCCACATCTGATCTTAATAACATTTGCCAAATTTTGAGAGCCAAATTTTATATGTGAACTTTGAATGGCATTAGAAAACCTCTTTTAATAAGGGTTCTGAGGGTAAAATCAACCAGGATTTATTCCCAGTGGACTTGATTTAATGACTAATCTTTATTAGTCACTTGTATAAGTGAGAATGTAATAAACCTAAGGTGACTGTTTTTGTTTCCTTTTGTTCATTTCTTATATATATATATATTTTTTTTTTTAATTTTTATTTTGACTGAATCTAAATCTGTGAATATTCTCTTAACAGAAAAAAGGCTATATAGTATATAAAATTTGCCTAAAGATTAACCTTTTTCAAATGTAAGATACAGGGGTGTCCTAGTTGGGTGAAAAGTGGGACTAAATTACCAGGGCCCCAAGTAGGGGGAGTGCCCCTGAGGAGTGAAATTTTATTTTCCTTTAAATGTAATTTTAAGATCGGAATAAATGTTGTTAACTAATGTAAATGCTAATATT
Source organism: Enteromius afrohamiltoni (assembly GCA_034779775.1). Taxonomy (NCBI): domain Eukaryota; kingdom Metazoa; phylum Chordata; class Actinopteri; order Cypriniformes; family Cyprinidae; genus Enteromius; species Enteromius afrohamiltoni. The sequence goes on from JAUYWG010000051.1 coordinate 6,534,538, forward strand.
TTGGGTAAATGCATCAGTTGGGTAATGTATAATATGGAGTTGTAGGTAGTTGTGAACCTCGAGCTTACGGGGGCCCATGGCCACTGCTTGTGCATAGGGCCCAGAATTTGGTGCTACAATTCTGAAAAACCAGAGTGAATATGACTTTATTAATTTTAGATATGAGTACATAGACAACAAATGTTTTGAACAGAAAATGTAATAGAATTTAAACTAGAATTTAGAAAAGCCTAAAATTCATGTTTTTCTCTTTGGACTTTGATCCTGGAATGTTAGAAAGAAATTGATACCACTTACAACAAGGAGAAACTCCTTAGACTCATAGACTTACTCTTAATTTTTCGACAGAAATATAAATTGTTTTTTGAATTTTATTATTTGCATTTAGAATGAAAAAACACGCAACACATTTTCGAGTTTTGTCCCACCAGTTAAGGAAACACTAATAATAACCACTTTATTACAGAAGATCCTATTAGATATGCGATGGAAATTCAGAACGATTGTAAATAATCTTTATTATTGTACATGTTAGAATGCTCTTTTGAAGGGTTGTTATGTATTACATTTCTATTGCTAATACCCATATTTCTCTCTACTTAAACTGTCTGTCTCTTTCTCACTCTCAATCTCTAGCGGCAATTTTGGATGACAGCTCTGTCTGTGGGCGTGGGGAGCGGTTAGCTTTAGCGTTAGCACGCGAGAACATCAACAGTGTGATGGAGGGCCCGGCTCGCGCTCGCGTGGAGGTCGACATATTTGAACTCCAGAAAGACTCTCAGTATGAGACTACAGATACTAGTGAGTCATATATTAAAAAGTGCATGCACGCACACACGCATCCCTCAAAAACTTTGAAGTAAGGCAGTACAGCATACAGTGAGTCAGAAAGGCAAAAAGAGTGAATGTGAGGAATGTAATGCTCTACTTCTTTTTTGCCGTAGTGTGCCAGATTCTACCGAAGGGCGTGGTCTCAGTGATTGGCCCCGCCTCTAGTCCCGCCTCTGGCTCCATAGTCAGTCACATCTGTGGGGAAAAGGAGGTGAGCTTCATCTAAATATTCTACTTTACCTATTTTATGCACATTCGCTAATCATTGTCTCTTTCCTTGTGTTGTTCTAACCGCTCTCCCTCAGATTCCGCATGTCAAAATCGGTCCGGAAGAGACTCCACGGCTTCCTTACCTACGTTTTGCGTCTGTGACTCTGTATCCTAGCAATGAGGATCTGAGTCTTGCCATCGGAGCCATCCTACGCTCCTTCAGCTACCCATCGGCTAGTCTGGTCTGTGCTAAGGCCGAATGTGAGTCCGAGACCTCTGGTCTGGTCTTCCTTCAAGCTTGAATATGTAAAATGATTTCACATAGAGAGCAACACACTTTTTTGTAGCATAGGATACTTAAAATTATAAGCTAGAGTGAAGCCTTCAGAGGAAGATGCATCTTTTTAGAGATGCACAATAATTCTACTGTTTCAAAAAACATTTAAATTGATTTCCTCAATTCCGTCCTCCCAATCAATCATCTTCTCTCAGCAAACACTCAAATTACTATATGTAGTCAAGGCTGATGTGAGAGATGAAATTGCAAAAGTTCTGGAGAACAGACTCTGATAATGACACTGCAGTGCTTTCTTACTGCAAGCACTAACAATTACTTTGTTGTAATAGGTGGCTGTGCCAATAAAACATACTGCTGGGCAATTACACAGCGTGTCACTGGACAACATAACATTCATGTAATCTGAGAATAAATCTCCCCCATGCTGCGCGTGTTAATGTGTGAGACATCAGCACGTATGCAGGATGCGTGGCTGTGTGTGTGTGTTTGTGCTTTTGGATGTTCATGTGTGTTAGAGAGGGCATCGCTACATAACGCTCAGCTCTGACCCAGTTGGCTGCACTATGGTTGCTATGGCAGCAGAGTAGGTGCAACTTGCCACTCATCAAGCTCGTTTAAAATGGTGGCAAGAGATGGAGAGAGGCTCGCCGCTGCGCTACAGCTTCTCGTTAAACAGATAGAAAGCAATTTCGCAAGCCTGTTTTGACACAAAAGTTTTCATGTGTGTTGTGTGCCGTGATTCTGTGGTGAACCTCATTCCCTTGAATTTCTGAAACTGTCATCTGATGCCACACACTTTGTGGAAGCTTCGGCTGATTTTTCTCTGATGACCTGAAAGGAACATCTAGACAACTGCGTAAACACATTCCAAGTCATTCTTTTTGTTTTTACAAAGCTTGTCTTTTAAACAGAATTTATCCGTGATTTTTATCTCCTGCAGGCATATGTTCCAAAACTAAGCCAGCTGCCTGGTTGTCTATACTTTGCAAATGTAGAATACAAAGAAGTGATTCATATAGATTTAAAAACATGAGATACAGGGCGGTGCAATGAAAAAAAAACAAAAAACTGCAAGGTATGGACATGCATTTTTCAAAAAGTTTAACTACTTTAAAACAACGTGTCGCTGCAGGTTTATTTTAAGCCCAAGTCCTTGCTATTACCAAGGCATTAACTACTACTTTTCTCTCAATAATCTCTTTATTAATAGTTAGTTGTTGTAGGTATTGGGTAGGATTATGGATGTAGCATATGGTTAGGCAGAATATGTGATTTATAAGTACTAATACACAGAAATATGTTAGTAATATGCATGCTATTATTTAAGAAACTAGTTAACAGTAAGAATTGGTCCCCACAATAAACTGAATTGGAGAATTATCAGCAGCAACTCAAATAGTGTGCCACACAGATGATTTCAATAGAGTTTGACATTCGCGTGTTGCTGTGTGGTCACATTTACTGGTGTTTGGTGGGTGAAATGCAGTTCTTTTAATTGGAATCCATGTCTTGTGTGAGGGCTGAAGATTTCCACACAGATTTTTCACTGTTTGCTGAGAGAGTGTGCTGAACAGCTTAAAATATTTTATCAATAACACTTTATTTAAAGCCATATCATTTTTTTAATTGTATAATGCATTATAATTATTCATAATATGCGTTGTAATACATCATATCTTGTTGTGAATTATTATAACCCCAGTTAAAAGTGTTAACTGTACAATTATCCATGAGATTGTACAATGCATTATAAGGTGTATTACAAGGCTTTAAAACTACTTTGATAATGTATTATACATAAAGGATTTAAAGTAAAAAGTGATTATTTTTTACATTATTATTAGACATTTTTAACAAGTAAATAAAATACAGAAAACTAGTTCATGTAGCAAATAAATATAATTGGTTTAGTTTTTGTTCACCACTGTAGACGTTTAACAGACTATGTGACCACACCTATTATAATATTATAATGTAGTACACACAAATATTGCATTAAAATAGTCCGTATTTAATAAAACAAAATGTCATCTTGGATTTATTTACTCACTAAAACACACTTATGAAACCTCAATTCTGTGTGTGTTTTTTCTTTGAACTCTGTGCAGTGCATTCTGGGATTACCATCTTGCTGCTATAATTTAGGCATCTCATAAATAAAATGCCTACCTTTTGAAATGGGTTTTGTGTCTGGAACGTGCCTACGATGTCCTACAATGCTGGCTGCTCGCTAGGTTTTAGAACAGAGCTCTAGTCACTGTCACACATGAGTCATTAAGCACAAGGCTGGTCTGGGTCTGATAATGTTTGTTTCTGTGTGTCACAGCGATGGTCTCTGGTGGAAAACAGAAGATCTGAGTTCACTTTATATCCAGCTGTGGGAATAAGAAAGTGAAATATCGAGAAAGAGACAAATTTAGTGGAATGAAGGGTACAGAGAGGCTGAAAATCAGAATGAACGAGAGAAATCAGTGAAAGAAAGACAGAAAAAGGGGAGGTATTGAGAGCGAGAGAAAGAGAGAGAGAATGAGTGTGGAGAGCATTGATTTCTCTCCTCCCTCAAGCTAATTAAAGTTTGGCACTGGCTTTACTGGCTCGTTCTGGGCATGCAGGCTCTCTTGAGAGCGCAGCTAGTTATTTACATTTTCACTGGGCTTTGTGTTGCCACCGACTCACTTTCTTCACAGCGGCATTGCAAACGGACAGATGCATGCTGTTTACAAACAACCTCAGACATGCACCATCTCAGGTACACTACATGAAACCCGGTTTGGTCCTGTTCAGTTCCAGTCGGGTTTTTAAATATCCATATGCTTTCGGGCCAACAACTCGATTTGTTCCCCGCAGGTCTGCTGAGACTGGAGGAGCTGATAAGGCGGTTTCTGATCTCTCGAGAGACGCTGTCAATCAGGATGCTGGATGACAACCTTGACCCCACGCCTTTACTGAAAGAGATTCGTGATGACAAAATAGCTACAATAATTATTGATGCTAATGCATCTATATCTTACCTAATACTGAAAAAGGTAAGTATGCAGTAACATTATTTAAATGCTATCGCTTTGGCTCATTACTCATTCAATCATTCTCTTTTCCTCGCCCATTTCAATCTCTTGTCACCCCGTAATTCAGCTTTGATCAATACGCCTGCGTTTTAATGTATAGATGCTTTAAATATCATAATGCTGCTGAAAGACTGTATTATACAATGATCTGCTTTTCCATGTAGCTCTTTTTAATACGCACACACTGAATAGTGTTCATTGTCTCATTCTTCTTGCCTTTCTTTTTAGGCGTCTGAGTTGGGAATGACATCAGCGTTTTACAAGTACATCCTCACAACTATGGTAAGATAGAGGAGGAGCTCTTGGCCTATTTTCCTGCAGATCTATTCAAGCCTGGAGCCCCATCTTCTGTATTAACAATTCATCTTTATTACGCAAACCCACTCACACTTCTCAAGCCAACCCCCTTCACAGCTTGAACTGCATTAAATACATACTGTATTACTCTGTAACCTACAAACACTACAACACACACTATTAAAAACCCTTGTTATTAGTGTAACGCTACCAGACTTTCATTCTGGACGCAACAAGCTCATGCAGAAACATGTGTCTTGTTGCTAGGAGATGCATGACAGATGAAAACAATGTGTTCTAAAATCAGCTCAAAATATCAAATATGTTTGATATCTTTTGACTGAATGGAATCATTCTGAAGCTTAAATCTGAGTCCGTGCCTATAAAAATTCATGTGATTTAACTGCCAACTGTGTAGAACACGCTAGGCCGACAGACGCTTAATGGTGACCGACTGTTGCCTTGGTGTGCCATGATGCCCACTATTGAAACCTCTAGTAAATAGAACAGATTATTCATCATTTGCATGCACCAGTAGTCCTGAAACCATAAATAGCACTGATACCTCTAGTCAGTAGTCCATCCTGTCTGGTTAAAACAATACTGAATTCTCTATGTATTCACTTGAATTGTGAACTGTATAGTCTAATCTAACTTGTTACTTTAACCTTATTCACACCATTATTGAACCATATTATTACTAGTTTAACCTAGAAAGTTACAAACCTTTCATGCCCTGCTGAAACAGTTTAGCGTAACACATTACAAACTCTCTACTAGTCTAACTTTACATCTTACTATCATCCCACATACTTTCCACTACTCTAGCCTCTAATTTAACTTATTACTCAAATCTAATGCACACTACTAAAACCTATGGTAAGTATAACCGATTATTCACATATTCCATAATTTAAACTAACTCTTTACATTGCATACACTATTAATAAGTCCAGTCAGTAGTCTAACCTAACATGTTACCACATAATGCACACAATACTGAATACTGAAATTCTTATGCATTAACCATTTTATCTAACCAGGTAACGCAAACATTACCAACCAAGGAACTGTACAAAGTTTTAATTTGTTACTCCAACCTTACTTAACCTAACTGAAACCCATATATACTCAAGTCTACTGTGGTCAATAGTCTTACCTACAGTAACATACTTAAACCATTTATGGAAACTTCTAATCATTAATCTAACCACCACACAGGCTTAACCTACTATTGAACCACCTTATTAGTAGTCTACCCTAACAAGTTACATGTTATTCAAACAGTGCATGATTAACTAAACCGGTCTATTTTAAACTCGACTGGTTTATTTTAACATTTTATGGAATCCTTACTACCACTAAAGCCTCTAACAAGTGTAACCTAGCAGATTACTGATCATTACATACTCTACTAAAACCGCTAGTTGCTAGTCTAACCTAAAGTGTTACTTTCACAGACTGATGCTGTCTGTTTTCTGCTGTAAAATCTCATTCCTGTGTGTGTGCAGGACTTCCCGCTGCTATGGTTGGATGATATAGTGGATGAGCAGTCAAACATTGTGGGCTTCTCAATGTTTAACACCACCCACCCATTTTACCTGGAGTTTATCAGGAGCCTTAACCTGTCCTGGAGAGAGGGCTGTGACATTAACCCGTACCCCGGACCAGCGGTGAGACTCACACACACACACAAAGCACAATACAGAAGCCTGTCAATGGATCACACACTAAACTGTGTATGTGTGTGTTCAGCTGTCGTCGGCCCTGCTGTTTGATGCGGTCCATGTGGTGGTGAGTGCAGTGCAGGAACTCAACCGGAGTCAGGAGATTGGCGTCAAACCTCTCAGCTGCACCTCCCCTCAGATCTGGCAACATGGAACCAGCCTCATGAACTACCTGCGTATGGTCAGTCTGCGCGCGTGTGTGTGTGTGTGTGTAAATATACATATTTAATCACTTGAAAATCATCCAGCATTGTTATCTGCTTTCCTCTAGAGAGCATCCACTGTGTTATTTAACATAACTGTTGCTATTGTCTTTCTCTCTGTGTTCTTATGTTTTGATCAGGTGGAGTATGATGGTTTGACAGGTCGAGTTGAGTTCAACAGTAAAGGCCAGAGGACCAATTACACCCTCCACATCCTGGAGAAGCACAGGGGAGGCCACAAAGAGGTTAAAGACACACAAACACATACACATTTACTTAGCCGTCTAAATGGGAAGATGTCTAATGTTTTTATATAGGTTAATTTCAATAATATAACCTAACCCTAACCCTAACCTAAAACTTTTGCGTAAAAAAAAGAATATCATCTCCATCAAGTAGGTTCACACACACAGAGAGAGAGAGAGAGAGAGAGAGAGAGAGAGAGAGAGAGAGAGAGAAAGAGACAGACACACTTTGAATAGTGCCAACATCTTGATTGTTCCATTTGTCATCCTTCTCTGTGTTAGATTGGGATCTGGTTTTCTAATAACACTCTGCTGATGAACTCCACCAGTCTGGATATCAACGTGTCTGAGACTCTGGCTAACAAGAGCCTCATCATCACCACTATACTGGTGAGGACCAACTGCACTAGACACACATAGACACTTATGTTAATACAATATTTACCACATCTGCATTAGTAATTCCTGTTATGCAGTACCTTTTCAACTCCATAATGTCCACTTAAACAAATGTTAAATTACACAATGGGCATACAGTTAACAGAATGTCTATCATGATGGAATAAATAGTTCTTATTAAGCAAATAAGGACTTCACAGAAATGAATTCATTAAATTTGTCAAAATAAATATAGGTAATAAGATTGTGTTTTAAAGTGAAACCAACCGACTACATCGCAGAATTGACCAACTCCCTTGCTAAAATTAGTTTGTTTGTGCTGTTTTCCAATTAGAAATAATTTCTTCTGATCAATTCTTGTCGTTTTTAGTCACTAAATAACTGTTTTGTTGTTTTTTAGTTTAAGGGTTATTACAAATGAAAAGATATAAGGAAATTGATGTATTATTTATCAAATAAAACAAGATTACCAGTAAAAACATGTTTTGACTAACATATTAAAGATTACAGAAAGAAAAAAACACCTGGAATGTTTCTCATTAATGTTTTTCATGTGTCACTTGGAGACATGGTAAAGCAACATCTACTGAAACCAGAGTAGTAAAATGAGTAGACATGTTTTTTTTGTATTTTTATATTGTATATAATATAGTAAGACAAATGTGAATGGGACATAAACCTACTGTATAACATGAGTGACCCACGTGTGTGTGTGTGTGTGTTTGCGTGTACAGGAGAACCCGTATGTGATGAGAAAGGTGAATTACCAGGAGTTTCAGGGGAATGAGCAGTATGAGGGTTTCTGTGTGGACATGTTGAGAGAGCTAGCTGATATCCTGAAGTTCACCTACCGCATCAAACTGGTGGACGATGCCCTGTATGGAGCACCTGAACCCAACGGCTCATGGACAGGAATGGTGGGAGAGCTGATCAACAGGGTATGTGCTCATACTCATCAACACATTCCCTCCTGAACACATGGTTAAATACAGTTCTGTGTCATTTTCATTTATTGCGTCTAGATGCCTTTTACAAGAATTTATGTTCTCCTACTTTAATGATTTATTATTCTCTCTTTCTCTCCTTCGTTCTCCTTCATTGTTCGGAGAAGAAAGCTGATTTGGCTGTTGCAGCTTTTACCATCACGTCTGAGAGAGAGAAGGTCATTGACTTCTCAAAACCCTTTATGACGCTGGGCATCAGTATTCTCTACAGAGTGCATATAGTAAGTCAGACTCACAGAGTCAACACAACAGCGCCAGTCTGGATATTTGCGTAGATCAACAACTAAAAAAATGACACAGGCGGAATACAAAAACATGCCCTATGGAAATGGCCTCCAACTTTACCTCAGACGGACAAACTTTGCTGTTTTGCTGTTGACTGGAAGATTGTGATAGGGTTGTGTTCAAAGTTATGCGTTTAAAACCACAAAACAACATACTTTAAGGTTTAAAGAGACACAACTACAAAAAATAGTTAATTACTCACAATCATGTCATTCCAAACCTGGATGAACTTCACTCGTCTTCAGAACGCAAATTAAAATATTTTTGATGGTATCTAAGAGCTTTCTGACAGAAATGTAGTAAGAACATTGTTAAAATGGTTCATATGATGTTTTTCAACCAGAAATTTATGAAGCTATGAGAATGCACAAAGACAAGAAATAATGAATTCAACAGAATTTAATTTTTGAGTGAGCTATCCCTTTAAATGAGCTTTTTTGTAAAGCCTATGCAATGCCTCATACATTTGCGTTTTTGAAATACATCATTTCTGTGCTTTTTCTCATCGGATACTGATGTCAATAACTGTGGTTAATTGGAATAATTAATTGCCTTATGGAGCAATTAACTGTGTCTTTAAGCCAAACCTGACCAACACTTACTGAAAGTGTAATATCAGCTGTACCTTTACTAGTTAAAGGAGAAGTTCACTTTTCAAAAAACTTTTGCTGATAATTTACTCACCCCCATGTCATCCAAGATGTCCATGTCTTTCTTTTTTCAGTCGAAAAGAAATTAATGTTTTTTTTTAAACACTAAACGGCAAGATCTGCTATCCATGAAGGAACATTAAAATCCATCTTTGGTGACTCTGTCGTGTTGATTTGATCAATAGTTCCCTCTTGTGGCTAAGGTAAAACATGCACGCAAAAAATTTAACGAACAGAGGGGATGAGATGATAGACACTACTAGTGCAAACAAATACATGTCTATGGGTGCAAATACCCTAATAATGCTACGGTATTCTCTGCTTGTCCTTTCCTGATTAACAGTCAATGTAAAATCTTTAATAAATAGATAGATGTGTAGCAAATCTGCCTTATTTATTTATTAAATTTTACAGTACCGCATTTTCTATTGCTACATTTATGTAATTATCAGATTGAATATTCATTGTGTACCTAATTCCTTTTGGCTTTTATTTCTACCACCTTCCTCTCTTCAGCTGCATTCATTTACCTCTCTTTCTCTTCCACCGTCTCTCAGGGCAGGAAGCCAGGTTATTTCTCCTTCCTGGATCCTTTCTCACCGGCTGTTTGGCTCTTCATGCTGCTGGCTTACCTCGCCGTCAGCTGTGTGCTTTTCCTTTCGGCTAGGTACACACAAACACACACCTACACACACTTATACTCAAATGCGGGTAAAAATCAATGTGTTCGCTTGTTTTGCTCTGTAAAATAATAATTATTTATCTGAGAGGTAAAACCTGTAAAAGATACTAATACTTTATTTCAGAGATGCAAATGTAATCTTCAGTTAGATTTAGTAGTGATTTATTATGCGTGTAGTACAGTGAGGAAATAAATATTTAATGCAAGATTCTTTTGTGTGTGTATTTGTCAGGTTGAGTCCGTATGAATGGTATAACCCTCACCCGTGTCTGCGTGAGCGCAGAGACCTGCTAGAAAATCAGTACACACTAGGAAACAGCCTGTGGTTTCCTGTGGGGGGCTTCATGCAGCAGGGGTCAGAGATCATGCCCCGAGCCCTCTCCACACGCTGCGTCAGTGGGGTCTGGTGAGTGTGAGCGTGTGCTGGAGCTCCATATGTGCTGATGGACACATTACAGAGCACAGCTATGGGCTCTTTGCTCTCTGATTCCATCATTTACGTCCTCGCTCTCTCTCTTTTAGGTGGGCTTTCACTCTCATAATAATCTCCTCATACACTGCGAATCTGGCTGCGTTTCTCACAGTGCAGAGAATGGAAGTGCCAATCGAATCACCCGATGACCTGGCCGATCAAACCAATATCCAGTACGGCACCATTCATGGAGGAAGCACCATGACCTTTTTTATGGTACATATCATATGATATTATGTTTACACACACACACAAAAGTGAACATGTGCTGGCTTTTCTTGTGAAGCATCTACCTGGAAGGGTTAGAGAGATGGCAGCTGTGGGTTTTGAGAGCAATAAAGGGGCGTAATAAATAGTAAGAACTTTCCACAAACACTCTACGTCTTAGAAAATGTTAAGCAGTCTCGGGAGTAAATATTGTAGAGGTTATGATTGTATATACAGTATAACTTAAATTTCATGACAAAAACACTCTTATGCTTTGAGCACCTTCTTTCTGTTGAAACAGAAAAACTGTTAAAAGATTTTCAGGCTCAGTTTTGTAACCATAATCATGGAAAGTGCCAGCAGGCATATATTTGCATATGCATTTGGATGGGTTTTGTACATCTCTTGTTTATTTTCTTGCTTGTAGAGTACCCTTGGCTTACAGATTATGTATTTTCTTCTCAGTTTTGTGTTTGCTCAAGTGATTTCACCATCTGTGCGTGTCACTGTTTCTTTTCTCCTTGTTATTTTGCACATCAAATAGTGTTTAAATGTTTATTTATGATGCATGCAGTGATGATACAGCCTCTCCTTGCCTCCTTCAGAACTCACGCTATCAGACGTATCAGCGGATGTGGAACTACATGTATTCTAAGCAGCCCAGTGTTTTTGTGAAGAGCACAGAGGAGGGCATTGCACGAGTTGTAAACTCTAAATATGCCTTCCTGCTTGAGAGCACCATGAACGAGTACCACCGCAGCCTCAACTGCAACCTCACGCAGATCGGAGGCCTGCTGGACACCAAGGGTTATGGAATCGGCATGCCTCTCGGTGAGAGAGTTGCACATATGTACCACAGCAAAATAATCTCAACTCATCCTTTATTTTGCAAAAATCGCAGTCAATAGCACACTTATGATGTGGCAGCACTGATTATAACAAGGTTTTTAAAACATTATAGCACTCTTTACCTCTTTGCCAAAAAACTTTTTTTTTGCGTATATAAATGTCCATATTTTATTCTATAAAATCACCAATAAAATAAGCAAATTATGAACCCATTTGAGTATCATCAGATAGGGTTGTTTTTTACAGAAGTAAATGTGTCTTGATATTCACAACTCATTGACACTTCCTCATGCTTATCCATCAAATGTTTGCATCTGCATAATTCTGTCTCACAGGTTCTCCTTTCAGAGATGAGATAAGTCTAGCAGTTTTGCAGTTGCAGGAGAATAACAGGTTGGAGATCCTGAAGAGAAGATGGTGGGAGGGAGGGCAGTGTCCCAAAGAAGAAGACCACCGCGCCAAAGGCATGAACCTCTCCTGCATTTCAACCTAATATTTTCCTCACATCCTACTGAAAAATCCAGTTGGAAACGGTAGCTGTACAGAACATGTTAGTTGGTCGACCAGCTAAAGTGTTCCAAAAAAAACCATCAGGCAGCTTGGTTTGTTTCTGGTCCAAGATGACAAGGAACAATCTATCAGCACGTACCAACTTATAAACCAGCTATTGCATCCCAAAACACAACAGGGATTTCACTCACACACTGTATGGGGCTTGGTTCCAACTATCAGATGTTAATGTAGGGTATGGAGGCGGATCTGAATGTGAGCGTGGGTCAATGGTGAGAAAGTGAATTGTAAGAAAGGGCATGAGTTTAGGTGGACTAAGTGATTGAAAAATCTGTGTTTTCTGGAAGATCAATTATGACATTTTGACTTTTCCAACTTTAGGAAAGTATATTTATTACATCCTATGTTTGTGATGAAAGATCCTCATAGATGCAGATTGCATTAACGTGTTTAATTCACTGTTGCAGGTCTTGGGATGGAGAACATTGGCGGTATATTTGTGGTGTTAATCTGTGGCCTGATTATTGCTGTGTTTGTGGCTGTGATGGAGTTTGTGTGGTCCACACGCCGATCAGCTGAAACAGACGAGGTACGGCCTCTCTCCTGCGACCGCCAATATCACAGTCACACTACAGTAGGTTACAAGGCAACCCGCCGACTCCTCGCCTTAGTGTGTGTCGTAGTGAAGTCCAGTTCAGTGGTTGTGTTATGGTGTGCATGTCTACTTGTGTATCTGTAATATGTACGGAATAAGTAGGATTATAATTAAAGGAGGCCTATTTATGCCCCTTTTTTACATTTTATATTTCGTAAATCACCTTTCTTAAAATGCTTGTTAGCACTTTTTATCTTACTGTATTCACAGAAAACACAGGTATTTTATTCTTTATATTTTTTACCAGAAACCACTCAGCGTTTGTAATTCATGAACATACGTTTATGGCTTCTTACAAACAAATATTTCATAGTTCAGGTCTCTGTGAATACAGTCAGTGACTATGGTAACTCTAGCCACATTTAAACAAATGTATTCAGAGAGGCGAATAGGGCTACAGTGCAATTCGGCTTGGTATAAATCCGCGCTATATCAAGGTGAAAGTCATCATAGCTTGCGTAGTATAGACCCAGCTCCCAACACAACTTTGCAAAACAGATTAACAGCAATGTTTTATCAATCGATAAGAGTCTATATATTAGTCATGGGTCGTTATCGGTGTTAACGTGCTGCGTTAATGCAAGACTCTTATAGAGCGATAAAAAAATATTGTTACATTGTAATATTGTTTTTTATTTGTTGTAAACATGTTTAAATTTGACAATTAAAACATATGTAACCGAGTGCAGAAATGAACTTGAGTAATCTTACCTGATACTGATATTACAATAGCCAGTCTTAACAGTTTACGTGATCTGGGGCCTGTTCCACAAAACAAGTTTACCAAATAAGCCAGGCTTATGGCAGATAGTCTGACTTATTTTAATACAAAGTAACTGGCAATAAGTCAGACTAACTGAAATAAGCCTGGCTTATACTCTAATCTTGGTTTATGGAACAGGCCCCTGGCTCTTTATTTGTACCTATTTGTTTCTTTTATATATCAAAATATATTAAACGTGTGCGTCTACGGCATATCGTGTTGGCCAAAACGCGTTGGTCCCATCCGGATAGGGCTTCACTTTTAGTCATTATTTAGGTAGAACACATAATCTGATTGCCTTTGGCATAATTTAAATGAGCCATTTTAATCTAGATTAATCTAGATCTAAAAAAAATATTTATGCCCACCCCTGATATGTATATATATATATATATAAATTAAGATATATTATGTATACAAATAAATTGTGATATATGTGTGTGTGTGTGTATAGCTGTAATTTATACTTCTGTGGTTTTAATATATTGTTGTGTTTGTTCAGGTGTCTGTATGTCAGGAGATGCTGACAGAGTTCTGTAACGCCGTTTCCTGCAAGAAAAGTTCTCGTCTTCGCCGCCGCCGTCCCCTGTCCAGCTCTTTGGCCCTTCGACACCCCACCCGCATCACTTTAGGGGCCCCACGGCCCCTGCGCCTTGTCCGAGAGATGCGCCTTAGCAACGGAAAGCTCTACAGCGGTACTGGGCCCCTGACAGGAAGTTCAGGGCCAGGAGGAGGCCCCTCAGACATGGGCCCCGGCCCCCAGCGACTCCTGGAAGATCCGTTAGGTGCCAACAGCACCCCCACAGTGGCCCTGGGTCCCCCTGCAGTGACAGTGCCTCTGCCGCGGGGCTGCACTCACGTGCGTATTTGCCAGGAGTGTCGACGTATCCAGAGTCTCCGCACAACCTCCTGCACACGTATCCCTCCCTCCTCGGCCCCTCTGCCTCGCCTGGCCCCGCCCCCTCCACACTCATCCTCCAATACAGACAGCGAAGGTGGCGGTGGGCCGAGCCCGTGCAGGATAGGACACTCCCCGCCGGCTAAAGGCTGCACTTTACCACCACCTCAGTCTAGCAAAAACACAGATCTCATGGGAGAGCAGAAATAAGACCAGACTGACAAAAGGGGGAGACGGAAGTGTGACATTTTTTCAATATTCGCCCTCTTGTGTAAAATCACAGACAAATGTGCTCTCCATCTTTTATTTGGTACGAGAGAATTATCCTCTTCTTTTGGATAGCCGTGTGCCACATCAATGATTCTTTTGTACTGAACGATGTACTATAACACTGACTGTGTCTGAAGCAACCTTAAAATGCGATGCTAAAGATTTAAGACTGTCAGTCTGAGGATTTAGAAATGCTACACAACAGGCAGCACAGAGATATTAAACTTCCCCGTGATTCTGATCTTCAGGCAGCGCACAGACGTCTGCTTGCGATCAGAGACAGACGGAGATACAGACTCTCCATCACTGACTGAACTCGGCCTCTATATTACGATAGAGGTCACACAGAGGAAGTAGCACAGAGACGCTCTCTTCTGGATGTCATTCTTTCAATGATAACATACAGATCAGAGCCAGACAGTGACAGATCGACAGCACACACGTTAATGGAGGACAATGATGCAATGAAACACAATGTTGTTAATTAAAAAGATATTCTAAACAGATATTCTTACTTTTCTGTACTATACTTATTTTTAAATTCACTGTCTGTGTAATTTAATTCTGGGGTTGTGATGTCTGAATTGGAAATTAAAAATAGAGATACTTTATTGATCCCGAGGAGATCATCTCTGACTGAATATGTATGTTACTGGAGATGAGGTGTTGTGTGTTCATTAAATCGTGGACTTTGATTTGTCTGCAAGAACTTGTGAGACCATAAACAGCGCTGGAAATCCCACCACATACTCAACCCAAACTTACACACGTGTGTTTGTCTGCATTCACCACAGGTCAGAGTTTTTAGAAACAGAAAGTCAGACATCTGGTGTTGTGGTTCAGCTTAAAGATTTTTCACACACATCAGTGCTGCAAATAACTGCAAGAAGGAATTCACAGATGTTCCAAAATGGCAAACTGAATATTTCTTTACAAACGTGTATTTCATACAAAATGCGGGTTACATTAATAATACATCTTGAAGTGCAGAAGATATTTTAAATGAATGTATCAGCGGGTCAGTTTTAGGGGTTGAGGAGCTTTTCCAAACAAGTGATCTGTGTTAAAACTCTAGAAAAAGAAAATACTTTGAAATAAAAAAATAATCTATATTCTTTTGTCTTCAACAGCATGCATTTTTCTGTTTATTTTTTAATTGCCAACCCTTTTCTGTGTACAGATTGGATTGTTTTTCTGCAGATAATTTTTTTATTCTAAGTAAGATTGAAGCAAACATCCATCCCTTTTTAAAAGTGTATGTTAAAAGAGAGCTGACTGCAGTGTTGCAAACTGCTTTCATTTAAAAGTAGCTAAAACTGGTATCTACTAGACACATATTAATGGAAAATTGACTGATCTATATAAAGATGAATATAGATCAGTAGGCAGATGAGGAATAGTTCACCCAAAAATGAAAATGATCCTGTCTTTACTCACCTTTAAAGGATCCTAGGTGTACTGTATGTGACTTTCTTCTTTCAGATGAATCCAGTTGAAACTATACAATTGTTTTCCAGACTCCAAGCCTTTGAATGGGTTCAAATGGGTGAGTCGTTACACTTTGGAAGATGTGAAATAACGTGTGCATATTAGTAATAAAACATCTCACGCACAGTTCTAGGGTTGAATAAACTCCTCCTGTAGCAAATCCATGCATTTTTGTATTCTTGTATTTTTGTTCTGTCCATATTTTCACATACATCTAGGATGCTTCAAACGTGAGTAAAACATAAGATAATATTCATTTTGGGTAAACTATTCCTTTAAATAAGGCTTTTCCTAGAAGGAACCAGTTTATCTTTAAAAATATAGACAAAGAAAATCCTTTGGCTTTAAATTAAGATCTACATTAATGTGTCTTCAACAAATGCATTTTCCTTTTTTTATTATTATTATTATTTGTCAACACTTTTGCTGTGTGCAGAATTGTTTTTCTGCACACAATTTTGATATTCCAAATCTAAATCAAAGAAGTCAAAAATCAAAGATCACACAAAGTATTAAGGACACTTAAGAATAATTGTTTACATTGAGCATGTATTGAAATGTAAGTGAAGTGTACCTCTAAAAAGAAAGCAAGCACACTGTTTAAAGCGTGTGTGTGTTTTTTATTTTGATAGGACAGTGAGTTTTGTCAGGAAGCACAGTGGGAGGGAGAGGATGGGATCGGGAAAGTTTTGTGAGTGCCTCTCACAAAGAACGTTAAGAATAACCATAAATTAATTCTTGTGTAACGGACAATGATGCATTGCTTATTATAAACTGGAGTTTTATTGCCTGCTGCTCTATATATTCTCAAGCTGTTCAATTCTTCTGTACAAACACCTCATTCACATTCATAGAAAACCTGTCACTGGGGTGGTCACGGGGTTTTAGGTTCAAATATGTACACTTTAAACACTAATATGTACGTACAATGTACCAAAATAGGTCCTATAGGTACAAACATGTACCTTATAAAAAAGGTACCGCCAGCTTTTGTACCTTTATTTCCTAGAGTTCCTTTGACACTCAAAATCAGTTTTTCTTCACCTGTGCATACACAGAGTCCTGCTCTGCTGTGTGTGAATCCACTGACATCTGATTGGCTGAGGCTCGCAGTGATGCTGATTCTGATCGACCACTGAAGGAAACCGCAGCATATTCAGTGTCCCCTGATGATGAGGTGCTTCTGTTAGCTCTGCCTGCTTTCAGTATTGTGACATCAGAATATGTGACATCCTAAAATAGATAAAGACAAGCTGAGTCATGTACTAAGGCTCATGGTCTGTATGATATGTTAATGAGATTTAGGACTGATTGCATCTTTTACTAAATAACTTTTTCTCCCCCAGTTAACATGTTGTTCTCACCTGTTGTAGGTCACTGGGGCTCTGAGTTGTGTCTAAAAAGGAAAGCATGATATTCACAGAAGGTTTCACAGAAGAAAGGTCTTAAGGTGTTACTGTACTTAATAAAAGTGCAAGAGGAAAGAAAGAAAGTAAAGAACTCCATATACGATCCCCTTTCAAAAGTGTGTCCCCATGATTTTTGTAAATCTGTCCTCACAATTTTGTTTGCAGCCATGCACTCAATTTTGAAATTTGTACTTTGTACAGATCGTAAACGGCACTCTTGGGATTAATTAATTCATTTTAAAATTTGTTCCTGTTTATATTTAATATTTTAGGAGACCTATTATCTATAACAATGTAAAAATGAGAAACGTAAACGTAATTTATCATGCAAGCAACCCATGCAAGAGGTTTATACTTACAATAAGTGAAAGAGTGTCCGGCTCGTCTGCCATGTGTAGCAAAACATAAAGAGAGAAATGTTAATTGTGTTTTATCATCTTGTGATTATTTTACACTGAAAACTGAACATGAAAACAAATTAATTAGTTACAGTCCTAGTAAAAAAGTAATATATTTAAAATATTTTTATTTCATACTAAGGGTAGTTCAGATCTAAGAACATATTTACTGCTAGATAACTCAAGACCTACTTATATAAAACAAATAAAAATTCAACTTCGTTTGGAGCATTACATGTGCACATTTCACATTTCTTATTAATAAGCCTAAAATGCGTATTAATGTCACTTTTAATACATTTTTAAAAGATTTTGTAATATTGCCCTTTAAATGCAAAACATTTCAGGTGTACCTAAAATATACTTGCAAAAGTTCTCCTTTATCACAATCAAATATATATATAAGCATGTCAATAATTGAACTTCAGCACTGTTATCGGGCAGTCCTCTGTGGCGCTGTCCGACCGCCATCAGCGGGAACCATCACCCGAGTTTTAGTTCCTACCCAGACCGCTTTTCACGAACTCCTCGTGGAAGTCCGTGGTGGCTTTCGCGGGCTTTGCTCTTTATAATGTGAACGCCGAACTGAGAACAGTCTGAAGTTTTGTTCTCGTCAACAACTCTGCACGTTTACACAAGGATTACTCTGGATTACCCGTTGCCTACCTGGACTATTTATCTTGACTTTGATTCTTGCCCGACGCCCCAAACTCTTGCCTGGACTTCCGTTTCTGATATTTATCACGGTACTGTCTTGCTTCTTCCGCTCAGTGTTTGTTTGCCCCTGTATGACCACTTCCAAACATTTCCGTAGTTTGACTACGAGTTTTTTATTAAGCGGCCTGCAAATGGATCAAAAGTCTGCCGAGTCTCTGTTACATAAAATTTCGCCACCTCCTGATCCAGTGGCTGTTTCTCAGTTAACCGAGGAAATCTCCCGGCAGGCTGCTTTGTTACATACTCATCATCAGCAGCTTGAGAAGCTCACACGTCTGTCTGAGGATATGGGTCAGTCTCTGCACTTAATACGTTGATGCAGGCACTTAGCACCGCCGTGACGGCTCTCTCTCAGGCCCCAGCTTCTGCTCCAGTTGTACCAGCCACTCCTCAGAGCCAGCCACCGCCTGCAACCTCTCATGTCAACCCCACTGCATAGGTCTCACTCCCAGAGAAGTATGATGGCGCTCCGGGAAAGTGCAAGGGGTTCCTCAGTTTAGCGAGGTGTTCGACCATACCACCGGCGGCCTCGACCCCAGTGACGAGATCCTGTCCCTCAAGCAAGGATCCAGCACGGCGGCTGAATTCACCCCCACACCCTCGCTGCACAGACGGGGTGGCCACCCCAGCCTCTCAAGGCCCTCTAACACAAAGCCCTAAGCCGGGAATTACAGTCCGAACTCGCCTGCCGCAACGAAGGGAGATCCTTTGAGCAATTTATGGAGCTAGCCATCCAGGTAGACAACCTGATGAGGTCTCGCCGGGTTCGTCCTTCTCCTCCTGCTCGTCTGTCCACCTCAACCTACAGTCACAGCAGCCCTGAGCCTATGCAGATTGGCAGGACACATCTTACGGATGAGGAGCGCCATAAGAGACTGCGAGAGAACCTCTGCCTTTACTGCGACCAACCTGGACACATTAGGGCCAACTGTCCAATTTTACCACCGCTACCCCCGACGACACGGATGAGTACTGGTAATCAGGCGCACTCTATGACTGTTCCAGTTACTTTAGTAGCCAAGGGGCGTGGGATAAATACCACAGCTTTTATCGACTCTGGGGCAGAGGGTAATTTTGTGGACGAGGGCTTTGCTAAGAGTGAATGTCTTCTTTTACTTCCATGTGGACCTCGTGTGGCTGTCGCAGCCTTAGACAGCTAACCCCAGGGCTCAGGAGAAGTCCCCTACATCACCCAGGACCTGACGCTTCTTATCGAGCCTGCACATGCAGAAAACATCCGGCTGTTCACCATTCGCTCACCCAGTCATGCCATAATCCTGGGCCTTCCGTGGCTGGAACTGCACAACCCAACCATCACCTGGGCCGAAGGCCTCATCACCAAGTGGTCGCCCAACTGTCAAGATCGCTGCCTGGAACTCACTTAGATCCCGGCCTGTCATGCTACCAACCAAAATTCTGAAACAGAGGACCTCAGCACCCTGCCAGCCGTGTACCACGACCTGAAAGAGGCCTTCAGCAAGGAGGTAGCTACGCACATTCCACCACACCGGCCCACAGACTGTGCTATTGAACTCCTGCCGGGCACCACTCCACCCAAGGGCCGTGTATTCCTTCTCTCTCAACCCGAAACGGAGAGCATGAAAAACTACATGAAGGAGGAACTGGAGAAGGGGTTCATACGACCACCCACATCTTCACCCCCGCTTCAACTGGGTTCTTTTTCGTCAAGAAGAAGGACAGTGGACTCCGCTGGATGAGGTCACAGTTAAGTACCGATACCTGCTACCCCTGGTCCCGGCAGCCCTAGAACAGCTGCGTAAAGCACAGTATTTCACCAAGCTTGACCTCCGAAGTGCCTACAACCTTATAAGGATTCATAAAGGGGACGAATGGAAGACGGCCTTCTCCACAACCTCTGGGCACTATGAGTATCAGGTCATGCCGTTCGGACTTTCCAACAGTCCCTCCGTGTTTCAAGCACTCATTAATGATGTATTCCGGGAGGAGCTCAATCAGTTTGTCATTGTCTACATCGACGACATCCTCATTTATTCAGAGACTCTCACGGAGCACATTCAACATGTCCGCCAGGTACTACGCCGTCTTATCCAGCACCAGCTGTATGAAAACGTTTCAGGAACTCTAGAAAGCATTTCAGGAACTCAAGTAGGGGCCGTGCTCTCTCAAAGACATGGCGACCCGAGTAAACTGCACCCTTGCACCTTCTTTTCCCGCAAACTCACGCCAGCTGAATGCAACTACGACATCGGGGTTAGAGAGCTCTTGGCCATGAAACTAGCCTTCAAAGAATGGCGCCACTGGCTTGAGGGAACCACCCAGCCGTTTCAAGTCACAGAAACCTGGAATACATGGTCGCTATTCTTTAACCGCTTTTACTTTACCATCACCTACCGACCTGGCTCTAATAATGGGAAGGCGGATGCATTATCACGCCAATTTGACACTCCTTCTGACCAAGGGCCACCTGAATTCATCATACCTCCTCCTTGTCTCCTGGCTCCCATACGGTGGGACATCATGTCAGAGACCTTGGTCCCATATAGCTATGGACTTTGTAACAGATCTACCTGTCTCAAATGGTTACACTACCATACTGACCATAGTTGATCGATTTTCAAAATCTTGCCGATTCATTCCTCTCCCCAAACTCCCCACGGCCTGGGAGACTGCCAAGGTGATCCTGGAACAAGCGTTTAGATTTTACGGCATACCTGAGGACATTGTGTCGGACCGGGGTCCCCAGTTCACCTCCCGTCTATGGCAAGCTTTCTGCAAGCAGATGAACATCAATGGGCTCTGTTATCGGGCGGTCCTCTGTGGCGCTGTCCGACTGCCATCAGCGGGAACCGTCACCGGAGTTTTAGTTCCTACCCGGACTGCTTTTCACGAACTCCTTGCGGAAGTCCGTGCTAGCTTTCACTCTTTATAAGGCGAACGCCGAACCGAGAACAGTGCGAAGTTTTGTTCTCGTCAACAGCTCTGAGCGTTTACCCAAGGATTACTCTGGACTACCCGTTGCCTACCTGGACTGTTTATCTCGACTTTGATTCTCGCCTGACGCCCCGAACTCTTGCCTGGACTTCCGTTTCTGATATTTGCCTAATACCCTGATCTCCTGCCTGTCTCACGGTACTATCTTGATTCTTCCGCTCAGTGTTTGTTTGCCTCTGTATGACCACTTCCTGTTTGCATTTTATTAAGTACATAAATATAAAACTGTATTTGTAGCATACTAAGCATGAAATAAATGTATTTCAGATAAAAAAATTTTAGTAGGGAGCTCAGACACTTTACTATTGTTTTACTGCTTCTGTATTTAATATCAGTATGTTCTTGTTATTAGTTCCATGTAAAGATAAAGACAATGATGGAGTATGTTTTGTATATAATGTTTAATGCTGGCATATTTGGCACAACTTGTATACCTGTAATATATGTATAGATGCAGATGTGTTGGATTAGCTAATAATATGTAATTAATTTTATGAAAAATTTGAGAAAATTTTTTTTTTGCACTGCTAGTTGGTTGTTGGCATGAATTATGTAATATTTTAATGTATTTACTAAATGTTTTGTAGTCACATACCGTCTGTTTCGCAGGAATAAATACCCCACAACAGCTATAATGAGAGTGATGATCACTACAGCGGTCCCTATCCCTACAGCCTCAGCGGTGGACAGAACAGTACCTGTGAAGATCAGCAAGAGATGCTCATAATAGACCAGCAGTCTATTCACTTTCACCAATGACTCAAAGTGTCAAACACCGACAAGTCATACCACACCGTTTGTGATTATAACAAGAACTAAACCTGAACTGTGCTGCTTGTCTAGGAGAGGTGCGCTGTTATGTGCAACGGTATTCAGACTTATTTTTAGGTACCTTTGGGAACCATTATTGGGACAAGTAACAAATATTTTTATTCTTCAGAAAACGGAAAAAAAAAATGTTAAAAGGTTATAATCCATTGTTTACACAATAGCAAAACTACAAAATTTGATGTTTCATTATGTAGGTTAATTGAGGCAAGACTCTACAAGCAAAATCTTTGTATTTGCTGATCAATTTTTTTTAAGGATTCTGTTTGGTTTCTGTGATCTGTTGTTTCAGTTATAATCAGCACATTCAGTTGTTTATTTTATAACACTTTACTGTCTATTTGCATCTGTTGATTTCAGTTACAGTATATGACCTGTATTTAAAAAAGAAATTTACACGTTGGACTCTCTTTATAAAGGTAATAACAGCATTACATGGACTTCATTACAAAACTTTTATAGAACATGTATATAATTCGTACAATTAATAATAAAAACAAATCATATAACATACACACACATACATATAAATATATACATATATAATGCTTAATGCTATCAGGCTAATGTATACTAGGCCTGCTACTTATAACAACAACAACAGTTTCTTAAGATGCTTTGTTTTTACTCACATACCGTCTCTCACTGTAAGAGTGGTTTGTCCTGTATGACTGCCACTGGGAAAGATTGTGTAGCTGCAGCTGTAAACTCCCTGATCACTCATCTTCACATCTTTGATGATGATGGAGGCCTCATCAATCGTAGGAAGCTGACTCTGTCTTTCAGGGGGGACTCACAGAGAGAAAGGCCATGCTCCACGCTAAAGACCATGATCTCATATGCACTGGACTGATTCTGCCACGTCCATTCAACTTGTGTTAGTTTGTCTTCTGTGCTTCCACTGATATATTGGCATAATATTGTGACATCATAACCCTGGTACCCAGCAACCTTAAAATCAGCGACAACTTTCTGTCCATGCAGTACTGAAAAAAACACAAATGTATATATGTATATTTAAGTAACCATTTCATAGCTGGCAAGGCTTTTGAATTATCCAAAACATACCAAGATATTAACATGTACAACAATCTAATTACTATGCTCGCTAATATCAAGCTTGATTTATTAGTTTAATCTGTCTGCAGGACGTTTCTCGAGGCCGCATGACAGGACACGCTCTATAAAAAAGTAACACACAGAAAGAGTTTAGTTTATATATGTATTATACTTTTATGTTTATTCAACAGTCTCGGAAAACAAACATGTAAATCAATTCAGATCAATGGCAGTGATGTTCAGAAGAAAAAATAAATAAAAATAAAAAGCCATATCATATGTTCACCATCTTAAACAGCAAACTTTATAAAGACAGTTTTGTAAATGTTAGAGATGATATAAATACTGTATGACAGCTGGTGAAGTAGATTTAGCACTATAACCATTGCACAAAGGGTTAATAACTTTATTTGCAGTCGAGACTTACTGCATAATTTCTAAAATATGAAAAAGCAGTAAAAATCCACTAACCTGTAAACACAGAGGCGTAAAACAGCGCTAGAGGAATAAACACATTATTTAAGTCCATCATAAGCTTTCATTTCCATAGAGCAATGATACAAGCAGCTAACCTTATAAAAACTGTTCAAAGTTCAGTCACATAAAGGGGAGTTAAAACAGCTGCCTATAGCCCTGATAATGTGTAGATGAAGTTGTTTTAACAGAGGGAAAAAAAGCAGAAATGAGAAGTCTAGAAGCTGTATTGGTACATTGCTGAAAAATGTGTTGTTTCTGTTTTTAAGTCAGTTGTGATATTCATTTGCCATTTCTAAAACAATTATAATAAATAATGATTTATATAATTGATTAACATAATAATATTATAATTCTAATAATTAAATCTAATAAATATTTTACTGTCTTTAAGCAACAAGAAAAAATATTAGGCAACTATTTATTGATAAAATGTATTTTAATTTGTGCTTTAATGTTTTTTTTTTTTTTTAAATCAAGGGTTTGCAATAATGGAGTGAGCCAGGAAAAAATTTAAATATTGTAGCCAGTGTACTGTTGGTCAGCTACTCTGTGTTTGTGTGTGTATAACAAGTATTCTGGACATTATGATGACCAAGTGTCTCCAGAAGTATAGTTATACCAGTAATTTGTGTGTGTTGGTCACAATTCTTGGGTAAACCCTTTTAGAAGTTGTTTAACTAAAAGAATTGTTGAAAAACATAACTAACGCTAACTAATGAAGTATAATATTGATTTCCAGTGAGTCATTTACACTTGATTATTTCTTCAACCTGAGCTTGTTATTATTGAGCGCTAGGTGGCGCAGTGAGCTCTCTGCCTTTAATAACAGTCGTTTAAATAGCTCAGATTATTTTACTGCTTTACCTTTTACTTCCTTGTAATGAAACCCGTATTATTTAGTGAATGCCTCCGGACAGATCAGAGCTCGATCATGGTTTCTCATTGTTTCTACTGGACACTGTGGATATTTTCGTGTTTTGGTGAGGCTTTACAGATATTCAGAAACATTGTTCAGGTTGTTTGGTGAGGTATTTATTTCTTGTATTAAATTTCTAGCTAATTGGGCATATTTTAATTTTGTAAATGCAGAAAAAATATGTCTGTCATATAAAACATCAACTACAAATATATAGTTGACAGACATATTTTTTCTGAATTTACAAAATTAAAATATGCCCAATTAGCTAGAAATGTATTGGGTATATATATATATATATATATTATATAGTAAAATACATTAAGTTACATATTTACTGCAGAAAAATTTCTGTATTTCTGTAGAAAAAGTATTCCTCTTTTTCATTCTTTCTTTGATATAGGACAATATTCAGGTGAAGATCTGCAGTTTCCTGATCTGATTAATGGAGCAGTAGGAGGAAGTGTGGTGATCGCTCCTGATAAACCTCCCTCCACATCAATTAGTAATCTTCAGTGGTTGTTTGGAACAACAACTATATTATCAGGACCACTTGATTCAATCATTATAAACGTAGCATACAGAGACAGATTGAGTTTTGATGGAGACTCTCTCGCTCTGGGGCTCCAGAACCTGAGACTGGATGATTCTGGAACATACAGTCTGAGTGTATTAACTGATGATGGAGTTCAACTTACAGGAGAAACTTCACTACAGGTGTTTGGTGAGTGTGTTGCTAAAAATGCTTTACAAAATTTACCATATAGGTTAAAGGCATAGTAGATCATTGTAGGGCTACAAATGAATTAAATACATTTGTGAAAGAGAACAACAATTTTATGCTACTAATAATAATGATTTACAGAATTATTAAATCCATTAAAATAAATAATATTTATTACAAATTCTGACAATTTAAATAGAAACTGAAATAAACATACTCAACATAAACATACAAGTCATTTGTAAGTTGCTTTGGATAATGTAAATGTAATAATGGTTATTTTTTTATGCAACTTGCAAGTGAAATTAAATTCAGTGTTTACTAAATGTGAATGGTTCATTTTCAGAATCAGTGTCTTTGTTTTGTCTCTCTCTCTCATACAGAAAATATTACTAATGTCAGGCTTATTGGCCCAGAGGAATCATTAATAGAGGGAGAATCATCTGCTAACATCAGCTCTGAAGGAGCTGGCACCATCTCCTCTGTTCAGTGGATGAAAGATAACAGTCCTCTGTCTCCTAGCAACAGCATCATCTTCTCATCTGATCACAGATCAGTGTCCATCAGTCCAGTGCAGAGATCAGACACTGGAGAATATCAATGTACATATAGAAACCCTGCCAGCTCTGGGACAGCAACACTCAACCTGATCATCAACTGTGAGTGTTAAACATTCAGACATCAAGATGATTTGAGCTCAAAGCTGACTCAGTTTGTTCCTCTAACAGAGAGTCTCTTGTCTGTGTTCTAGATGGACCAGAAGATGTTTCTGTTAAGGGTCAGGATGTGGTGGATTTAGGGGTTCATGTGTCTCTCTCTTGTTCTGCAAATTCTGAACCTTCTGCCTCATTCAGCTGGAAGTTTAATGGAACAGACACTGATGTGACCACAGACACATTCACCATAAATCAGACTGACTTCACACACAGTGGAGATTATGAGTGTACAGCCTACAATAATGTCACAAAGAGAAGCGCTTCACAAAAACATGCTTTACTAGTTAAAGGTAAGAACAGTGAAAACTAACCTGAAATGAGTTTTGTTACTTAAACGGTTACTCCACCCCAAAATATATTTTTTTATTTGTCATTAATCACTTACCTCCATGTCATTCCAAACCAGTAAAAGCTTTGTTCATCTTCAGAACGCAATGTAAGATATTTAGGATGGAAACTTGTGGGGCTTGACAGGATTGTGACTGTCTCATTGACTGCCAAACAATTACCACTGACAAGGTGCAGAAAAGAAAGGCGTGGTCTTAATGCTCCGTCTGCCATCAGTGGTTCAACTGTAATATTATGAAGTTTACAACAATACTTTTTGCATGGAAGGAAATCCATTTGGGTGATATACTGCTTTACTGCTTTCATCCTTATTTACAATAACAATGTACTGTACTGTTGTTTTCTGTGTCTTTGCCAAAGTAGGAGGAGGAGGAGGAGGAGGAGGAGGGCTGTCATCAGGGGCGATAGCTGGGATTGTGATCGGGGTTTTAGTGGCAGTCGCAGGCATCTGTGGTCTGATTGTATATTTAACCAAAACTAAAAAAATGTGAGTAATCTGTAATTTCACAGATTGAACATCAATAACCATCAATAAGTGAGTCTTTGAGAATCAAGATCCACATGACCTTTGTAGTTCTGAATGATTCAAATCTTTTTTTTACACACTACTGCAAATCAAAGTTTCTGGTGTGTCTCTTATGGTGACTTGCTGAAAGTCTGTAAAATATTTTTTAAGATTTCCAACGTACATTAACAACAAAATTACAGTAATCTCAGTGAAAACTATGTTTGCTTATTTGTGACATTTAGTTGTGACACAATATCTATTTTTACACTACAGTCCAGAACTAAACCTACAACACATGAAACCAGCAAGTGAAGGTTTGTTTACTGTTTATTCATAATGACATGAATATGATCTGATTGAACAACCCAACAGGCATCATCAGTTATAACAAGATTTATCACGATTTTTAAAGATTTTAAAACTGACTGAGTGTTTCTTTCTTTAAACAGCAGCACAAACACAACAGGAGCCTGTGAGTGACTTTCAGTTTTTGTTACCTTTTATTTATAAATAACTGATCTAAAACTGTAATCTGATGTCAAATCACACTTTTAACAGTAAAGGTGTGTTTTATTCATTTTAACTGAGATTACATTTTTCAATCTCTTTTGACTCTTGTTCTTTTTAGCGTGTGAAAAAAGTTTTGAACACATCCCCATATTTCTCAGTAAATATATTTCTAAATATATAAGTTGCTGTTGACATGACATTTTCAGCAAAAATTGCTAACAACCAAAGTAATCCATCCATACAAATAAAGCAAAACAAATACGTTCAGAAATGGTGTTACAGTATGTGTAATAAAATGGAATAACTGCTGACATACTAAGATTTGTGGCGGTTTCAAGATGCCTCTTGAATGGAGAAGATAGTTGGATGCATTGCAAGGGAGCGATTGGTCTGATGGCATAAAAAATTTACCTGGGTGCACTTTTTAGTGAGTCACATAATGCATACCAATAAGTACATATTACTGCAGTTTCCAATAGAAATGAACACTAGAGGCAGTAAAACCCTGACACCTTTTATTCCTTTTCACTCAAATTTACAGAGTTTCATTAATAAACCATCATTTTCTTTATTACTTTAACAATATCATGTTATGACTTCAAAACAATATTACTATGCTGGGAGATTTGAAAACGAATTGCTTTTTAATGTTAGCATCACACATATCCAGCTTCATTTTTTAGCTCACAGAGTACAGAGATGTACTTGAGAGACGAGAAGCTCTGGTTCCAATCCCATGGTCAAAATCTACATAAGTAAGCTGAAATGGCACAGTTGCCTCAACAAGTGTGTTTGAAACTGCGGTGAAATATGCAGCAAGATACATAAAAACAGTGAGGGACATGTTTTTATTGGACAAGGCTGAATTAAGGCCACTTCTTCCACAGAGACTTTAAATCTTGACAGTTCTGCTGGCTTCTTCTATAAACTCTGATCTTTAGTTCTTATTTTCTGTTGGATTCTAGTCAGGTGATTGGCTGGGCCATTCTAGCAGCATTAGTTTCTTTTTTATACCAATCAAGAGTTTCCTTGGCTGTATGCTTGAAATCAGTGCTGAAATGTCCAACTTTTGTGTCATCTTCATCATCCTTCATCATCTCCACCATCCAGGATTGCTTTTTCATTTCTGATAGATTTAAGCTGATGTCTTGGCTTTTCATGCCCTTTTACATCTCCCTTTCTTCATGTGTTCAGTACATGTTCAGTTCTGTGTTATTCCATTGTATTACACATAACTTAATTTCTGACTTTTTTCTGGTGAAAAGTTCAGGTCAACAGCACCTTTAGAAACACTGTATTGCTGAGAAAAACTGTGACGTGTCCAATACTTATTTTACCTGCTTTATCTCAGAAGTAATTAAAGAGTTTATGTTTTTATAGCAGGAGACATGAGTCCATTTTTACAGTCAGCTTTAATAGACTGTAATCTTTCACATTTTACTGTGTAAAGACACGCTACTTTAAAGATTGAATATTAGCTATGTGTATTCCATCCAATAATTAAGATATTTTTATAGCCATTACCACAGATATATCACTTTTAACTCATTTTCTAACACTAACAACAACAAAACGAATTACTACTTGTAGGACTATGAAGAAATAAATGATTCACAGAAGACAAATGGAGAAAATCTGTATGTGAATCTCCAAGAAAATGGTAGACATGGATTTTCAAAAAGGCCGAGGGCTCCTACTCCTCCTCTGGTGAGCGCTTTCATATCATTAAGTGCAGTCTGTCCCATTGTAGAGCATCATACAGTATGTGTGTGTTAGCTGCATCACAAAATAAGAGCTATGCTATTTAAACTATTTAGTAGTTTTGGAGTAAAACAAAGTCAAAATAAATCTTTGTGCATTTTCATTCAGGTATCAAACCCTCCTCCTGTGCGCAGATGAAGTGAAGATAGTGAAATCTGAATATTCCTGCATATTGCACTTTTCACACATGTGATATTTCTGCATGATTTACATATCTACAGATCTGGTAATAAGATGTTTATGTGCAGGTCCACACGGGATCAGTGCACACAGAATCCTGACACATTTATTGAATATTTTGCCTTAATTATGCTGTCAGTTACACTTAGATCTGTTTAATACACTTGGACCATTATTAAACAGGTTCAGCAGATTTTCTTCTGAAATCATTGGAAAAACTGTGTCATCCTAAATAAAACTAAACATCCACTGGTCCTGCTGATGTCTAAAATATAATCTTTAATATCTGAGCAGTCTGCACTTTTGTTAAATGTTTTCAATATTTTTACAATAACTCTTCATTTTGTTCTCTATTGAAAATGTGTTTTAGCCAAAGATTTATATATATATAGGTTTATGTTTCGCTACTATTGATCACATGCTGTCTTTCAGAAATCATAAGACTTATCCTCATTCTTTCTTTCCTGAGTTGGGCAAATAAAAGAAGATAAAACTGTGATAATGGGCAGTACAAAACAGAGGCCACATTCATGAAATTCACCTTTAGACCTGAACAACATGTCACTCAGGGAAAAGAAATGAGGAAGTGATAAACTAAAAGTGAATAAATTATATGATGATCAATATTCAATGATATTTCTATTGAAATTATGATTACTTATCCATGCTGTTCATTTTCTTTTTGGGTAAATGTGGTACAGCTACTGCTGTTATTTTGTACTATGTAAACCTCAGTGACAGAAGTTACCAGTTCTGTTTTCATGTATATGACATGTATAACACTTCTATCTTGTGTCTTTTTAATGTTCAGTATGCAGTGCACATCACAACAGTTTGTTATAGTACACATATGTACATGAATGTGCTGAAAGACTTTATACGGTATAATAAATGCATGCAGGATGTATTTGCATTATGAAAAGAAAACATAACAAGCATACATAATAGTGAAATATCAACCAATATTTTTTTTATTTTATTTTATTTTATGTGTTCTCACTATGTAAAAATGCTAATAAATCAACAAAATCAGGTGTGTATTTAACTAAAGTATTTATTAATGACGTAATCAAATTATGAGTAGTGTGAACATCCAGCGCTAGGCGGTGCACTGAACTCTGTCTATAATTGCTGTTCATCATTTCCTGAAACTGCATTTGAACAGTTCTGATGATTTGAGCTGCAGCTCCTGTCAGACGAGGGCTGGATCATGATGGTTTATAATCGTTTGATCTGGATGTTGTGGATATTGTCCTGTTTTGGTGAGCCTTTAGAAAAAAGAAAATAATCTTGTGTGCTGTTTCTATATGAAATAACTACAAAAGTTTTAAATTAAAATTTGTAAAAAAAATTAATTTTTTAAAGTGCAGAAACGACATGTCTGGCTTTTACTGCAATTGTTGTTTATCATTCTAGTAACTGCAGGAAAAAAAACAAGTGTTCAGTCGATTTGTTTTCTTCACTTGTTGATTGATTTATTGACATAGGACAATATTCAGGAGAAGATCTGCAGTTTTCTGATCCAGCTATTGGAGCAGTAGGAGGAAGTGTGGTGCTCACTCCTGATAAACCTCCCTCCACATCAATTGATATAATTCAATGGCAGTTTGGAAGGACTATTATATTGACAGCACAGTTTGATTCAATTCTTATAAGCTCAGCATACAGAGACAGAGTCAGTTTTGACAGAAACACTCTCGCTCTGGAGCTCCTGAACCTGAGACTGAATGATTCTGGAACATACACACTGACTGTATTAAGTACTGCTGGAGAGACACTTACAGGAGAAACTTCACTACAGGTGTTCAGTGAGTGTGCTTAAGTATATTTACCATAGGCTATGTAATAGACACAATACATGACGATATCATAAAATGGGTGTTTTTTGGAATTCAGTGTTTTTATTTTAATGGCATGTGGATTACAACAAACAAGATAATGTCAAATAAAGATAAAATAAGATAAAATAAATAAATACGTTTAAATGTCCAAGATACCTCTAACTGAACTATAGAGTTCGGTCTCCGTCTATCATCCACCCCCCGTAAAGGCGTGAATTATGTGGAAAAAAGGCGGAGGAGGAGTGCACAAAAGCAAGATGCGGGAGAATGAAAGCTGGGAGAATTTATAGTGAAGGGAAAATGATTCGATTGGGTGCGGATTAATGAAGGATGATTAGGTAATGGGCTGCCAGCCGTGCGTGATTAATTTGTTCAGCAATTCTCTCGAAATTATGTTCTTTGCAAAACATTCACTATGCAGTTGTCATTTAACAATCAAGCACCATGTTCCAAACATTTTGCACATCTGGACATTCCCATAACATATGCATCAGCGTGCCCAGGCAATCTGCCCCGCAAAAACTACAATAATGATGGGGTGAAAAACCCATAACATGTCTAATGCACATGGTTAAATATGCCCTGTGAATAATTTAAATAAAATTTATAAATTGGTGATTAGGATTAGATGCATGAGATGTTTTATCCCATACTGTTTCAATTTTACTGTTGTGGGAATCGATTTACACTCAGCAAAAATATAAATGCAACACCTTTGTTTCTGCTCCGATTTTTCATGAGATGGACTTAAAGATATAAAATTTATTCCAGATACACAATATTACCATTTCTCACAAACATTGTTCACAAAACAGTCTAAATGTGTGATAGTAAGCACTTCTGCTTTGCTGAGATAATCCATCCCACCTCACAGGTGTGCCACATCAAGATGCTGATCTGACATCATGAG
>JAUYWG010000051.1:6570304-6583471 GCA_034779775.1 Enteromius afrohamiltoni
TGTGTGTAATGAATCTAAAATATATGAAAGTCTAATGTTTATCAGTACATTACAGAAAATAATGAACTTTATCACAACATGCTAATTTTTTGAAAATGACCTGTACATCATGACATCAATTTAATATAACATTGATTAAAGTCGCAGTAAAGACATAATGCTACAATTTCTATTATATATATATATATATATATTTTTTTTTTTTTTTTTACTTTTTCAACAAAGAATCCTGTTTTCAACATTGAAAGAGCTATTTCTTGAGCAACATCAGAATGATTTCTGAAGAATCACGTGACAGTGAAGATTAAGGTAATGGCAAGCAAAAAGAGCTTTGCAAAAAATTCTCCGTTTTAAAGAAATGTCCTTTTTATTATGGACACTAATATGCCGTCATGATTCATAAACTAGTAATAACAAAACATTTCAAATAACTAAGAATATTCAACACACCACATCTTTTCCATGATAATTGTTTAATGCAACACCAGGCATGACACCTTACTCCTCAGAATATAATCTCAGGAAGTCATGAGGAGATACAATTCTTGGAATTGCTCAAAACTAGAAGATGACGTTCACAAAAACCCACGAGACAAAGCAGCATGAACACAAACACCAGGACAAAGCAGCGGAAGAATCACATTCCGCAACATTTAACCATATTCTTCACCATTTTGAAAGTGATGGTTCATTGGTAGTAACACAAAAATATAACTGTAATACAATAAAAATAAAAACAGTGATTGGCTCCTTATGATTTAAATTCTCAACTTAAAAGAGAATTTAGCCCCTTCCTTGCCTTTAGTAATGCTTTTTAGACATTCATCCACTTTCAGATACCCCGGTGCATTAAGTTCACATAATTCACCTGCCGTCTTGATTCCACAGCTTATCACATACTGGAAGAAAACAATACAAATATAAAGCAGACATACGTGGGAGAAAATTACAAAAATAACAAAATACTGTACAAAATAATTGAAACACTAATTCAGCGTTTATCACAAAGTGTCTTGACAATACATCTAAGGAAATCATTTTAAAGATGCATAACTTTGTGTGAACCACCTACCCTTTTCTCAGAAATAAAAGACTGTGGGCATGTACTGTGCACATCAGTAATAGAGAACGAAACCAGATTAACCCATATTGTTCCTTTCAACAATAAATGAGTGGTTGTCAACATCTACAGAGCTATACTGCATGCTTTCAGGAAAGCTGTTTTTTTCCTACACAAGGATGAGAAGAAATTCTTTAGCAATCAAACCGTGATAGCAGCACATAGCCCGTATGTATACTTCAACAACCATTAGTGATCAGAGGTCATCGAAGAACGTGTTTCTGTGTCTTGTAAATATATGTACACAATCTGGAATGTACTATCGTTTTATGTAAAGAAAATACATCTGATAGAATTTAAAGGAATAGTTCACCCAAGAATAAAATCCTGTTTTTATTTGCCTTCGTGTCACTTTCATTTTGTGGAGCACAGAAGAAAATGCATTCGGGAACAAAAATAGTTGAATCATAAAGTGACAGGAAGAACATGAAGAATTACACCGCAGATTTTTTTTGTTTTTTGGATGAACTATTCCTTTAAGCTGGTTCTCAACGAACAATAAAATGATTTTTTGTAGTAACAAGGAAGCAATAACGTATATTGATGGAAAGCATGTGATATACAGTATATGCGTTTGTGTATATTAAACAGTCATGAGTCATCCTGAGGGTGTTCATCTCTTAGTAATGCTCTATTTGAAGAGCAGATAGGATGAAACATCCGTTAATGCACAGAAAGGGGTGTTTATGCTGTAATTTGTTTTGTGTTCAGGGAGCATGTTTTTCTAAGAGGGATTTGATGCGTTCATGTAAGGGCTCACACACCCTCTGGTAGGCCTGTGGAGTGAGGTGCAGATAATCATACATGTCCTGGTGTGAGATGGAACCGTCTGAGTGAATGAACCCTGGGTCCATGTCCAGGAAGGAAACATGAGACAGAGACGCTACCTCGGCTTGAACTAGAGCATTCACACTCGCGTTACGCTCACGCAGAGGGTTTGGACTTTTGCCTCTCGGCAGCAACCCCTAGTGGAGAAGAAAAAGAGCGTTAGATTCAATTACAGATAGTAAGGTTTGGGCCTTTTACACCAAACACTGTGATAATGGGATGCCGATATCTATTGAGGATAATGCTGATGAAAAAGCAACAAAGAAATGACGGCCTAAGATAATGATTATTATCTTACTACAGTTTATGTGACGAAAAAATGATTTGATAATGGAGAAAGGAGGATTGCAATTTAACTACAGTTAAACTGACATTAAAAAGTCTTTGAGATTGCTCACTGAATATAAACCTAAAAGAGCACTCAAATCATCACATCAAGGGTTCACACAAAATAAGGGGAGTCCGCTATTATGCAGTTGGAACCAGCTTCCAGTAAAGATCAGATGTGCTGAAACATTAGCCACATTTAAATCCAGACTCAAAACTCATCTTTTAGCTGTGCATTTACTGAAAGAGCTCTGTGCTACGTCCGGACTGATTGCACAGCATTTTATGTATAAACATTTTTCTATTTTTAACCGTTTTATTATCAATTTAAATAATTTTTTCAATTACCATTGTGTATGAAATGTGCTATTTAAATAAACTTGCCTTGCCTTTTTGAGTAAAACTGTAATAATGTAAAATGTTATACCAACTCAAATTTATTACATTATGGCAAAGCTACATTTTCAGCAGCTCTTTTACTCCAGTCTTCAGTGTCACATGATCTTTCAGAAATCATTGTAATATGCTAATGTGGTGTTCATTATAATAGAAAATCACACAAAGTAAATGTCACTTTTGAGCAATTTAATGTTTACTTACTGAATAAAACTATTGATTTCTTAAAAGAAAACCTTACCAACCTCAACAGTAATGCACATTACAGTAAATCGGATTAATACCATCTGTATGATGAAATTATTTCGTTAAAATTCTATTTTATTTTATTTTAGTACCTTTTGCTGGACAGGTATATTAATTCAGTTTTAAGAGGTTATTTTCTGCCTATCATGTCACTATAGCTAAGAAAATGGCACTTTGACTTGACAATAGTATTATTAAAAATCAAACATTGATGTGACAGGGAGGTAGGAGACAAGATAACTAACCAATACAAGAGTGTGAGCCTTGGGCAGTTTCTGATGGATCACATTGATGATGGCCATGATGCCTCCACAGATCTTTTCTGGGGTGTGACCATGATTATTAGTGCCTACCCACAACACCACCACCTGTATAAAACACACAAAATATCACAATTATCCTTACTCTATTTTCATACAAGAGGATACATTTGCTTTGCTATTTCCTCTTTTACATGCCTAAATAGTGTAATTTCCTTTCATGTCCCAACACAAATAAAGGAATCATAAACAAACACAAATGCATAGATTTACTGTTTACATGTAAATAGTTTATCTGGACCATCTTGTACAAGGTGAAGACACTCCACCTTCGTATTTTGAAAAACCTAAGTTCTAAAAAGGTTTGTAGATTAATGCTGGTTTCATTTTGGGGAAAAAAAAAAAAAACTGTTTGGCTTGTAAAATGAGAAAAAATCTCTAACAGTACTTTAAAGAGTTAAATTTATAATATTATTTAATAAATGGTAAAATTCTTTCGTTAGTTTAGGGTTAGTTTACCGAAAAATTTACATTTTGTCATTAATTAATCGCTCTTGTGTTGTTCCAAACCCGTAAGAACTTCAATCATCTTCGCAACATAAATTAAAAGGTTTTATTTGTGCAAAAAAAGTATTCTCCTACCATCACAAAACTGTAGTTGATCCACTTAGGATAGATGGCTCTCTGATATCATGAAAAATATCTTAATTTGTCTTATAGGTTTGGAACGATATGAGGGTGAGTAATTAATGACAGAATATTTGGGCGAAATACCCCTTTAGATCATATACCTTTGGGCTGATGTGGTCCAGTTCACCATTTATGAGTCTCCACAATACATACTGTGTAGTATCCCCACCAACCCCAAAATTCAGAGCATGGAGGGGAGAAAACAGCTTTCGCCAAACCTGCCAACAAACATAAAGAAATATTAGCGCAGTTGCTCTAATGAATGACCCATCAGAAGTATGAAGAGGGAGATGCAGATATCTTGCTTTACCTCAAACTCATGCAGAAGCTGGACAAGCGAATCTCCAACAAACAGAACATCAGGCTCTTTTCCTTTACTGTCTGATACAAATCGATTGTGCTACAAGATGAGAACACACAGAAATGCTATTAAGACTTGAGAGGCGGTTCATATTTAGAAAAGATATTGGCTAAGTGCTTAAAACAAAGAGATGCTGTTTATCAGCAGCGTAACAGGAATGCTAAATTATTATTATTATACAAAACAAGCACCAATGACATCCATCGACCATCTCCCTGTATGTCCTGACAGGGGGTGGGTGTGGCTGCAGGGTTAGAATCTTCACTCATCACTTCCTGTGGACATACATAGACAGACATGAAAGGTTACATCGTCTCCATTAGCGTTAAATATGAATCCTCATTTTATATAGCCTAATAATAATTCATTTATTAAATAAATGTTGAGTATGTTGTATTTTAAAAATGCCAAATATTACAGTTCATGACGATCTTTTGACAAGTTGTACTAAGGTCAGTTTGTGTACTCTGTACACAACAACAAACAGAGTAAACAATAACATAAATACAAATTCATAGCTTAACTAGTTTGGTGCCATATTTGGGTAAACTTTGCACTGCAGTAGGAACTGTTAACTCACAAACAACTATGGCAAAAATAGCAAGGTATAAATAATTGAAGTATTAATATATACAAATGCTATCGTTCTATAACATTCCTCTCAGTGCTGTTTACTGTGCTTGTAACAAACAAGCTCACATGGCTAATGTAGCACTTAGCATGCATATACCTTCCATTTAGAGGAACAAGACGCAAATGCGTTGAAACGCTGCGTAACACCAACATTTTGCTATGTGAGCATATATATTACATGTTAGCACTAATGTCGATTCATACTAATTAAAGACAGGGGAAATATCGTTACCAAAAAGTGTTAACACGGTAGACTTCAGCGTTCGTTCAGTCAGCCAGCGGTCTGCTGCCAAACCCCGGAAGCTGGAATATCGAACCAGGCATTACTGGCAGATCGCCGAGCACGGTCGAACTATAAAATAACTTTCATATTTTTTAAACGCGAAAAGGTCATTGCATTTCCTTAGTTTTTTTGTTTTTGTTTTATTAGCTCAAAATGTAGGTTAACATTCAGACATTATTTAATGTCAATCTTCTTGACCGTAGTTTCTTTCTTCGCTGAAATCTGCGTTTAAGGTCCATCTTTGAAGCACGTTGCCAAGCAACGCAAAGGTAAAACGTAACGGTTTTGGACTTCATCTTGCCTACATGCCGATGTTATTTGTTCATTTTAAGTACAGTATTCAACAATGAAGAAAGTACTTCACTTTGAACACAAATAATGCTGATTATTTGAGGTATGTTGCTAAATGTTGCCATATGGTGAGCATAAAAGTGATGCATGTTATTTGCCTGAATTATGAAAGCATTACTAATTAGTTGTGTCTTAATAATTTGTTTAATAGTCTTAACATGAAGATGAGCCACCAATCCAACAGAAGTTTTCTATCTAAACATAACTCGCTGAAGACATCCAGTGTCCGCCACAGTAGCACAGCCAAGTCTTCATCTCATACAGCCAATGCTGCCCATCACAGCAAACCAGTGAGCTCCAGCAGCATGAGGACAGATGTGCATTGCAACTCATCAAATAAAGTGAGGCGTCTTAAAACCAGGAAAGAGAGGAATCAGATCCGATGTCTGGAGAGAAACGGGTATCACCCAGGTTCTCAGCACAGCAGAAGAGAAGGTGGTGAGAAAGCACTTCATCCACTGGCTTGCTCTAGAAAAGAGAGGGTAATCGCTAAGCCAAGCATCATAACCGAAGGACGCCTTACTTCTAACCGAGGCCTTTTCAGGCATGAGATTAGGTCCATAGATATTGAGAGGCTGGTGAGCGAGCAGATAAAGAGAGATGAGCAGAGAAAAGAGCAAAGAAAACAGTCTATGATGCACATTACATCACCGCTGCCTCCCTCTGTACCTAATTCAGACTCTGACTGCTTTCTTAATGAAGTGCAGGAACCACTCCAGGAACCTGAAAATAATACGCCACCAGAAGTAAAGAGGAAGAAAAGTTCAAGAAAAGAGCCTAGAGAAATAAACACACGTGGTTTTCAGAATAATAGAGGAGTTGTTGTATCTAAGGGACCGTCTTGTGAAGATGGGAAGCATGACAGAAATGCTAACAGCAAAAAGGAAGATAATAATAGCAAAACGGCTCAAGATAGTCCCTGTAGCCCCCCAGGAGAAACAGAACATGTGGTTTTGTCATCCTCAGAAAATGAAAATGTTCATCAGTTATGCTCTACTCCTAATATGAATAACTCTGATGTTTCACAAACAGGCAATCCCAAAGCCCATGGTGAGGACAACCAAGAAAATGGTTTTATGAGTATTCCGAGATTTGAGAAAAACTCTACAACCGTCGGATTCCCCAACATGGGAGTGCAAGTGTTTGAAAACCTGCAGACATTAACCTCTCTATCAGACCTAGACTCTGGGGCTGGTCAAGTACAGTGTTGTGACAGTGTTGAGCAAGGAGAGCAAATGTCATTGTCATGTAGGGAAGCAGTGAAAAGGCTCATGACACGTTTGGGTCAGAATTCAGAGCTCCCTGTGCCAAGCCGTCGACATCCCCTGCTGGCGGAGTGCAGAGAGGCGCTGCTGCAGACTTTACAAAAAAGACACAGTTTCCAGTTAGAGCACAACCTCCACAGGCTGCATTCTTTTTTGAATAGAA
This sequence comes from Enteromius afrohamiltoni, assembly GCA_034779775.1. Classification (NCBI taxonomy): domain Eukaryota; kingdom Metazoa; phylum Chordata; class Actinopteri; order Cypriniformes; family Cyprinidae; genus Enteromius; species Enteromius afrohamiltoni. The sequence continues at coordinate 6,577,228 of JAUYWG010000051.1, forward strand.
GTCAAAGGGCTTCTAAGCTCAGCTCAGGACAGAAAGATGAAAACTGTTCACCTTCTACCCATGCAGTGGAGAATGAGGATAGGTGCTTCAGCAGGAACACAGATAAATGGACAGGTATGTCACACACACATATATATATATATATATATATATATATATATAAAAGACAAATAGAATTATTATTATTATATATTATTATATTATTTTATAATTCAGAAAGGCATAAAATTGTTTTAATTCTCAGTGAAATTTCTCAGTAATTTAAATATACTTTAAATACAATATAAGTTAATATACTTATATAGTCTATAGTCAATAACTTTTGATGTAATGCACTCCAAAAATATTCATTTAAATAAAAAAAATATGCTTATAATTTACATGATGGATGTCATTTACGATGACTATTTCAAATCTCTTTTCTCTATTCTAGACAGTGCCATGCAACAAGACTACTCAACACAGAGTATTCAGCAGGGCTTGGACGTAGGAGATTTCACCAAGAAACGTAGTATACAAGGGTGGAAGACCTCGTCCAATCTCTTCTACCTTGAAGAACCACAACAGTCACACAATGACATGGTGAGTAACTAAGTAAACAACCAGTTCAAAGTAATACCAAACAAAACAGTTGTAAATTAGACTTTTGCAGTAAAGGACTGTATGGCTATTCATGTGAGTTTAATTGGTTAGTCTTTGCAGTTTGACCAGTGGAGGGGCGCTATGTTGGATTTCAGCAGGGCTCAGCATCATCACAGCAGACAGCTCTTTAACGAGGAACAAACCTTTACCCAGCATGCTGGCCCTACACTCAAAAGCCCCATCTGGGTTGATCATCCTGTGGAATCCTATTTTCAGCAGCAGTCTCTGAGCAGAGAAGGAAGTTTGAAAAGCATAGATTTAGATCTCTTTAAAACATCTCACCAGTGGAGGGAAGACAAAGATCTTGATTTGAATTCATATCACATATATGAGAGCAGAAAACAAAAAGCAGAAGCATCTTTTGGAAGATCCAGATTCTGGCCCCATCAGCTGCAAATTCAGGATGAAAGAGAGAGATGGGCACCCTTCTCATTCCCAGCGTCCTATCTCTCAGAGGGCTTTCAATACCAGCCTTTTTTCCGCTGTCCACGTCCATCTAGCACCCAGCACAAGTATGACTGTCCCAGGACAAACACACCAGATTGGGTAGTTTACCCTCCCTTTTACCGCTAGCAAAGTTGTTTGCCACGATTATCTTTGTATGAGTAACACACATTTAATTGCTTTCCTTTTTTTTCTGAAAGACCACCACCTTTCCATGAGACCATGGGTTCAGAGTGCTCAAATTATGTACAGTCATGATATTTATGGTGTATTTGAGTATACTGGTAAAAGTCAATGAAACTTAAAAACTTAAAAACCAAATCACTCGTTTGTGCTTCACAAATAATTAAAGCACCACACATTATTTGCTTTTTATTCCTATGAATTAATAGGTAATATTAAAAGGTTTTTGGCAAGGATGCTGGTTGTTTTTTTTTTATTTGATTATTATTATTTTTATTATTTTATTTTTATTTTTTTTTTACATTTATTTAATCAGATTTACTCTGTATATCTAGACTGTAATTTTATTATTAAGTTCAGCAGTCTGTAAAAAAAAGATGCAGATTATTTTGTGATATTCAACACAAAAGCAGCACAAAATAAAAGAAAAAAATGTACATCAAACTGATTTCACAATTTACATTTATCTTGTAGTAAACATAAAACATCTTGTAGTAAACATAAAACATACATTCAACTGTGTAATACTCTTGTGAATGTAAACTGATTACAGCTATTTTACCTGTTAAATATATCATTTTTATTGTTTTTTTTTCCCTGTTTGAAAAGTCTTTACAGCCCTTTAATTTAGATTTTTTGAAGCTCATTAAATGTGGTCTTATATTGTACAAATGAAATGTCAGTGTAATCAGGGCATCAGGTAATATACTTCATCATCTATTGGTGTCTGATTCACTAAATATTCTCTTTCTTCCTTCCCTTCCGCACCCTCTTTGTCTTGCTTCCTCTGATTATTCTGCTCCTTCATCTTTGGCTCCTCTTGGCCTTCAGTGTTGCTGCTCCTTAGTGCTCTCTTTAACTGATTCCAGAACAGTTCTTTTGCACTATCTGGATCAGAACAGTTTGGCCCAGGCCACTGCAAATAAGTCTTTTTGAGCATGACCTTCCTCATACGGTGATAAGTGGACTGTTGCCGCTCAGAGATAGGCTCCAAAAAGACCAGCAAAAGCACATCCTGCATTTCCTGAAAGAGGCGATAGCTGGCCAGCTGGATCTCCAGTGAGCACCATTCGCTGCGAAGGAAGCTCTGACTGACCACACAGATAGTTTTACGACTGCCATATACAGCAGCCACAATGTTGTCGACAATATCGCGGCCCAGCTCGAAATCTCTGTGGTGCAGGCAGAGCTGAAATGAAGAACCTTCCAGGTTTGGCAACAGCTGTTCCATTACCCAGTCTTCATCAGCTGAGTTGTAGGAAACAAAGGCATCATACTTGTATTTCTCCTCCTGGTCCCTTAAGCGACGCCACTGTTCTCCAAACCATGATCGAAACACATAGTAGCCATACTTAAATTTCCAGTAAAGTTTGACATAAAGAAGTGGTATCAAGCTCAGTAAGATTGTGAATGTAAACGTTGAGGAAAACAGGTAGAGTGCTATGTCTAAATAACATACGTTGGTGTCAAAGTTGTGAAAAAATGAGCCTGGGTGGTCTGGGCATGTGATATTAAAAATATAAGGAAACTGGAGTCTCTTACTGCTTAAGGTCCAGTTCTGTAGTTCACTATTCTGGCAGCCACAACTCAGAGGACAGCTACGCATGTCAACGTATGTTAGATTGGTCAGATTGTCCAGTAGACTGATGTCCAAAGACATCATGGCATTCCGATTTAGATGTAATAGCTTCAGTCCTGTGAGATTTCCAAAGACCTCTTTAGAAAATGATTTAATACCCATGTTCTCAACGGATAATATCTTTAATTTTCGAAGATTTTTGAAGATACCAGGTTTAAGCTGGGCGATCCCAACACATGAGTTATCCAGAGTTAAGAGCTCCAAGCTTTTCAGGTCATCGAATGTTTCTGCACCAAATCCAATAATATGGTTGTTAGTGAGGTAAAGTCTTTTGAGAGAAGTTAAACCACGGAAAAATGCGCGTGGCAACAGGTTTATGCCATTTGGTTCCTGCCCATCAAGTTTTAGATCAAGAAGCTTTGACATATTAATAAATGGAGAGTATGTATGTTCTGTAAAATACAGGATGTAGTTAGCCTGTAAATCCAGCACCTGCAGGGTGGTGTGAAGTTTCCCAAAGAGCTTGTTGTCTATCTCTTTCAGACGATTTCGGTCTAAATACAGATTAGCCAAGTTTTTCAGCCCATCAAATGCATGAGGCCTTATATGTGTGATCTTGTTCCCTCCTAAGTCTAAAATCTTTAGATTTGACAGACTTTGAAAGGAATAGTCGAAAATCACAGCTATTTGGTTGTTGCGCAGGTTGAGTGTTTTCAGGTTGATAAGATCTTCAAAGGTGTCGTCGTAGATATCGGTCAGAAGATTGTTGTCGAGACGAAGTGTGACAAGATGTTTGAGTCCACTCAAGGCTTTATGGTCCAAATAGGCAATTATGTTTATGTTTAGCTCGAGGTTTGTTAAATTTGGTGTGTTTTTGAAGGCATTACCACTAACTTGTAGAATACGATTGTAACGATAGCTCAGGGTCTTCAAGCTGTAGAGTTTAGGGTTGTTGCAGGACAATAGCTTGGTGAGATGGTTATGTTCTATCTTGAGAGTTTTCAGTTGGTTCTGACATTGAAGAAACTTTAAGCAGTTTGTGGATTTCATCTCGTTCCGTGATAGGTCCATTTGATCAGTGATGGAGAAATTACAAAATGTGTTTTTCTTTAGAACTTTAGAACTAATGGAATTGCTCTGGAGTGTCATTTTAGATATTTGATGATGTCGCAGATGAAAACAAAGTGAAGTCAGAGTTTGATTCTGCAGTTTCAAACCTGAGAAGTCTATATACCTTGGTTGAATATTGGTATAGTTAAGAAGCATGCTAATGGAGACATTGGTAAAGCGCAAGCGCAGGTAATATATACCCTTCAGATTCAGGCCCTGAAAAGACTCGGATGACAATTCTTTGTTGTCTGATAGATCTAGCACTTTCACATACTTTAGGAAAGACTTGTCACATCCCAGTGTGTGTAGCTTATTATAACTGAGGTAAAGTTTGATGAGCGATTTTGGCAGATGTGTGGAGTGATGCAGGGTGGTTAGATTGTTAAAGGAAAGGTCCAGTTGGATCAAGCTGGACAGGTTTGTTATGCTCTCAACCAAAGATGAAAAGTTTTTCAGGTGGTTCCTGCGTAGGTCAAGAATCTGGAGGTTTGTCAGATTGGAAAACAGGAACAAATCAATATTAGTGAGATTGTTGTTTCCCAGAAGCAGCTCTGTGAGGTTATGTAGGTCACTGAAAACATCACGGTGGAGGGATGATATGTGATTAGAGGACAGATTTAATGTCTGAAGTTTTTGCAGGTTATTAAAAGCGTCTTTGTGGATGCTAGCAATATGGTTAAAGTCTAGTACCAACGAAATGAGTTTGGACAGGCGATGAAAGCTTTGGCCTTGAATGTGTGTAATGTTATTCCGAGAAACATTGAGGTTTGTTGCCGTGGGAAATATGTCACTCAAAATTGTTGTTATGTCTGTTTCGTGACATTTAATACATTTGAAGCTTTTATGATTAGAATCGGGGATTTCTACGCAACTCCTAAAACTGTAGCTGAAAGCGAGGTTGAGGAGGCAGATAAATATTGCCTTTCTGATCAGTTCACGACATGCAGAATCTGCCATATTTTTCAATTCCACTTTTTTTAATGAAACCCACTGACTGCCTTCATGAAAGTCCAATACTAGAGGTTCTTGTCCCAGCTAAGAGCAGCACTCGACACTTAGAGTTAAATACAGCCAGCTGCAAAAAGAGAGAGAGGTTATAATCAGTTTGAATTGGAAATAAACCGATATTATACATTAATCCACATGCTAGTCAAACTTACAGTTTTCATCTTGAATTGTAACAAATATATCAAGGACATGTTCTGGATATCTTATTTATTTATTATAAAATAATTTCAAAGATGATGGAAGTATCCAATTTCTTTACATACATGCAGGGCAACATACAAAAACATCCTACAATTACAGTAGAAACAAACTTCTCTAATACACTCTCACATAACCTGTCTCAACTGCCAATTTCCCACTTTTCAAAGCCCTTTTCCCTTTTGTTGTATGTACATCCTTAAAATGTGAAGAAGTATGCAATAATGAATTGAAACTATTAAATCATTGCAAATATTGAAAGACTTCAATGACTTCAAAAGACTTTCCATGAAAAAGTTTTTCATGGAAATGCATGACAAGTGCTTCTTAAGCTTCTTTTTTTCACATTCTCCAATTATTCTTGATACTAACATCCAAACATACAAAAGGCAAAAACGTTCCTGCTGAACAAAGTAGACAGTGACTTATATATGTCACATTATTCTCTCTAGTATTAAGAGAAGAATTATATAGAAAAACAGTCTCACTAATTCAAACCAACGAGCAATCCTGTATAGCGTGAATTTCATATCTTTCATTACTTCATATTATGAAATTGACTATTGTGCTTAAAACTGTCAGTAAATTTTAAACTAAACTAGATTTAATGCGGTTCAGTAGCTTACCTTCATGAGATCGTCCCTGGTAATTTTGCAAGACTACAGGCGTTCTCTCTCTTTAAACAGGACATTCCCTTCACAGGAATAGAAAGAGGAACCAAAATGATTTCATGCCAGACCAAAAGCAGACAAAGCCTGATCCAATTGTTTGGATTCTCTATTCCGAGAAATCTTGAATACTTTTTTTAAAGGTGACATACCATGAAAATCTGACTTTTCCAGGTTTTAAGTGCTATAATTAGGCCACTTGTGCTATCAAGAAAATTGTACCTTCTACCAGTCAAAATAATGTGAAAAAGTGTAACCCAGTTGCTTTGTTTTAGTAAGTATTTTTTAGTGCTGTCAAATGATTAATCGCGATAAATCGTTTTTCTTTACATAATATATGTGTTGATGCTGTGTTTATTTATGTTTATTTTAAACACCAGGAACACACACACATACAGTATATATTTTGAAA
>JAUYWG010000051.1:6612557-6627367 GCA_034779775.1 Enteromius afrohamiltoni
ATTGGGACAGTAGGGAGCTTGATGCCATTTTTGTTTAAGAATTCATTTGTTCTGTGTTTTTGTGATAGGAAGTTAGGAAAGGGGATTGTATTTTTATTTTGTTTTGAGTGGGTAAGGTAGATGTTTGAAAACCAGGACTTTTTGTTTGTTATTTTGGCCTTGTCAGCTCCTGAACTTAACCTCCCAATAAACAATTATAGTAAAGAAAATCTGGTGTTCTGGTTAGTCCTTTCATGTTGCGCTTATTCCCTAGACGGGGTGTAACAGCCACAAAAACTGACCTTATAGACTTTTACCCACCTTGAACAGAGCTCCGGTCAGCTTGCAGACCACTGTGCCGAAGATCCACTCCTTCACTGCCTCTACAGCCCAGAAGGGCAGCGTTAGCAGCAGCAGAATGTCTGCCAAGCAAAGATAGAGGATAAAGATGTTGGTTACATTCATGGTCTGCCTTTTCTTCCACAGTACGACCAGAACCAGCCCATTTCCCACCAGCCCCACTATCAGCGCCACAGAGTACAGGACCGGAATAAAAATGGAATCAAAGAACATGCTAGAATCCTGAGTACACAAAAGTCCAGCATTGTAATTGTAGGGCTCATTATCAAAATCACTGTAGTTGTAATCATAGAAGTCTAATTCATCCAATCCGAAGATGGTCTTTGAATCAGTATTATCAGTGTAGAAGTCTTTCAATCCAAGGATCTTTGTATTAACATTTCATCTTCTGCCAAAAAAGAAAGAACATCATTTGCATACAGAATTAGTATCTCTTTCTGTCATCCATTGGCAATAATAATTTTATGTCATGAGTCAACCCCCCAGTTCAACTCGAACCCTAATCAAACCTGAATTAAGCCAATTAAGATTTTCAGAAGAACTTAATAATTGATAATCTCCTTGGTCCGTGTACCTTCGGATAAAAGTGCGAGAACAAACTTGAATTCAGCAGTTGATGACTTGTTGCACTGAACATTCTAATCACACCGGTGTGATCATACATATGCAAAGGGGTTAAGGCCGCGTCCACACAGCTTTCAAAGTGTACTCAATCATGGATTAGTGCGGATGGACAAGCTCATATTCTAGTTTATTTAATGTGAGAATTTAATATTAAAGTTTACATACGAAAGGTTAAAAATGGCTTATTGGTAGAAGTGTTATTTTAGGGTTTGGATTTGTTCTTATAACAAAGAGTAAAGAAGGCTTCTATACTCTTTGTGAACTCGAAGGAGTTCACCTTCAAATCATGACGTCAAATTAACCTTTCATTGAAGCCAGTCACTAGAACAAGCATTTTAAGGAACAAATAGTACCATGCGAGTGGGATTGTAAGATGATATATTAAGTTTGTAGAATGAGAACTACGTTTGAGAGGGGCATTTTCACATTTTGTAACTATTCTTTGTACAGAAATAACTTGTTTTGAACAGAAGGAGGCAATGTTGAGACATGGTGGGTGGTGTGGCTTAAAATAATGAAGTTAAAAAATTACAATTCTACTGTTATTTAATATGGATTTCAGCTTTGATAATTACAGACGACTGTGTTTGATCAAGCTTGGAAGCACTCCAGAAATGAAATTGTGTAGCTCTGATAATGTGGATGATATAATGGGGCATAGGCTAGTAGTACTAGGATTCATATACAGTATAGCCTTTCCAGCAATATATTGATTTCTATTTGGGAGGAAAACAAGAATTTATAAGTGCATTTACAGCGTGCATTTACAGCAACACTGGCACTAAATTAGGTATTTTCAAATCATTCTGCGAATCACCAGATTGAAAATAGTGGAAAAGCACATTGGCCTCAAAGCACACTCATCACTGATATCTAGCAGTCATAATGAAGTTCAGGTTCTCGTCATCAATGAGAGCAAGTTAAATGTCCTGTGCAGGCAGATTTAGTGAATTTAGGGCCTCAGGCAAATAAAGGAATTTGCCACTATTTACTTCGATTAATCTTGAGGGTTTTGTGTGTGTGTGTGTGATAGTTCCTGCGGCACAATGGTGCTCTATATATAATTAGGTCCAGTGTTTCTACATTTTTCATGTACGTGTTAAAATTTGATTCCTTCATTTACTTTTACTTTTATTCATTTAGCACACACTTTTATTTTTTCATGTTTTAGACTACAAAATACCAATTCATTTACAGTTGATATACAACATTTAAACATTTAAACCATGTTTAAGATAAATGAATGAGTCAGAAGTATAAATTATATCAGCTACTTGGCTATCAGCTAAATTCTCAATAAATCTGTTTTCATTTGATATGTTTTACTGCTGTTAAGCACAAGAAAGAGATCCCAAGAGGGTATAGTAGAGGGCCGAGGAGGGTTTTAACCTCCTAGCCCCCCTAAGGAACCTGATGATCAGATCATGCTTACCCAGAGACCTGTCATTGACGAGGTCGTGGATTGCAGCGATAGCAGCCACATAGACTTTAAGAGTGGAGGGAGACAGCCTTCGCTCCAGCCCTTGCATATGGTTTCGATATAAAGGGGCCCCGGTTTCTATATTATATCTTTGGGGCACCATTTCCTGTATATTCCTCCTTGAGGGCTTTCTGCCTTTCCCTCCATGAGGCCTTTTACCAGGTTACTGGTAACATTTAATAGTAGAATAATATGTGTATTATTCCTTTATATTTCAGTTAATACGATCTATAAAAATCTTCTTCAATGTACATTTCTTTAAGTAAAATTTGTTCTGCTTTGTGTTTCATGAATGAGGCCCATTATTCAGGAATTATATAAAGAACCTGATGAATTAAAAAATTCAGGGTGCTGCCCTGGCCTCAATATTTTGAGGTCTGCAGTTAGGGTTCGGTGTTGGACCAAGAGGTTTAATCCAAGATGGCTTTAAGGATCTTGTAGAGTCCATGCCTTGACCTTGATATGGTATCTAAGAGTTAATTACTATTAAGAATTAATTGATACAATTTATTGATTCACATGTTTTTCTTTATTCATTCTCTTTGTTTTAGTTATATCTTGGCCAGGCCACATTATTGTTACCTCATCCTAAGCAAGCAAGCGAATTTGTTACATAATTTTAATTTGGATTAATTGTGATCATGATACAGAATTTTGCTTTTATTTTTTTATATTCCAGTTTACAGATTTAAAGAAGACTTCTTACATTGTAGATACAGGTTTTATGCTAGCAGAAAAAAATAAATGAGATATTAAAGTTATATAGCAGAATATAAGAGCTTGTAAGACAAGAAGCACCAAAATAGACATTTACCCAGGTCTGTTTTACAAAGATGTTTTAAAAAATGTATTTACAGCAAATCAAGATAATAAAAATAACACAATAACATCATAAAAAAAGACATTTAAAAAACAAAATCAAGAGCACTTTAGACAATGTACACAATGTATAATAGTAAAAAAAAATAAAGTTTTCTGGGAAAAGTATGATTAACAGGAAAATGCCATTATGACAAAAATATTTATGAACATTTATATCTTTCTAAAATGTGTAAGCTGCTTCAGAAATGCAAAACAGTTGAGAAACTACAGTAGCTGCCACATATGCAATATCTGAAAGTAAGATTAAACAAGACTTCTCTATATTCATGTTTATCATGCAGTCTGCATACTAAGCACTGTCATTAGACTTAAGACCTGTTCACCTCAAGAACGATAACTATAAAGATCATTATGAATATAAATACTGTCCACAACAAATAATAAAGTTTGTTTATTATAAATGTGCACTACAGTATTATTGTCTGCAGCTGTAAATGCTCTAGCTCTTTAAAGTTGTATAAATTCTGATTGGCTGCCAATGTTTTTTATCATTCATCAACTGGAAAATCATTTTGAAAGTGATCCCAATGATATTGTTCCTTTATATGTCATTATTGTTATAGCTGTGGTGTGGACCTCTCATTCAATTATGATGATTAAGATTAGTTATCTTTATAGTTATATTCCTTGGTGTGAATGGTAATGATTGCGTACTTAACACCAAACTCCTTTGACTGATACAAATGTAAAAGATTGCTCAAATAGATGACATGCTGACTGATTATGTATATATCAGTTTGATGGCATATGATATTTCAGAAAGCAGACGTGTTTGAGGTGTCCACTGACTCTGACCATAAAGAGCTCTTCCGTGACACCAGGCCCGCTGGGACTTTCAGCTTGAAGCCCAGTGGTCTCAGCAAGTCCAGCAGGTGCTGGCGGAATTTTACCCCAACAAAAGCATAAAGCACTGGGTTGACACAGCAGTGTAAGTACGCCAGTGTGGAAGTAGCTGTGATAGCTACATCCAAAGATGTGAAGTTTGCGCAGGATGTTTGGTTACTTAGGCTGATGGTCTCATTTGTTGTGTGGCTGATGGTTTGTATGGTGTCAACCATGAGGGTGATGTTGTAGGGCGTCCAGTGGATGAAGAAGGCCACTACCAGAGCTACGATGACACGGATGGCCCTCTTTTTCTGCTTGCACTGGGAGCCACGCTGCAGACGCAGCAGTATGCAAGAGTAACAGAACACCATTACTACCGCTGGAAAAAGAAAACCCAAGAAATGGTAGAGCAGACGAATAGCCATACGCATGGAATCAGGTGGATTCAGTACACATTGTATTTTATCCTGACGTCTGGAGTCCTCACTGGCCTCAAGGAATATCCAGTCAGGAATGGAGAGCAGAAGGCAGAAGAGCCAGACCATCAGACAGCAACAGTGAGTCAACATTGGCTTTTTACGAGAATACATCTGCACTGCGTGAACGATGGACAGGTAACGGTCAAGACTGATGCAGGACAACATGAAAATCCCACAGTAGAAATTGATCTGATGGAGAAAGATGAGACAGTGAGAGATTGCAAACCCAAAGTTGATTCTTAAAGGGACAGTTCCATATTGCTGATGTTGTTTCCATAATTTTACAGTATTTTCAATGAAGCAATAAAAAAATTAGTAAATTGTGTTATTGTTTATTTTTTTGTTTGTTCAATTGTTTTTTTGAAAACTATACTTTTAATTCTTACAACATAATGTATTTGTTGTATAAATGGACATTATTCACTAAAGATATGCAGGAAACAATAAAAAAGGAGAACGCTGGAATTTCATTGTTCATGCAAAAATCAGTACAAAGCCATAAACATTGCACCCTAAACATTCTTTTACCCACCTGGAACAGAGCTCCGGTCAGCTTGCAGAGCACTGTGCCGAAGATCCACTGACCTGCTGCCTCTACAGCCCAGAAGGGCAGCGTTAGCAGCAGCAGAATATCAGCTAAGCAAAGATGGAGAATGAAGATGTCGGTAACGTTTAATCCTATCCTCTTCTTCCACAGTACGACCAGAACCAGCCCATTTCCCACCAGCCCCACTACCAGAGCCAGTGAGTACAGGACCGGAATAAAAATGGAATCAAAGTACATGCTAGAATCCTGAGTACACACAAGTCCAGCATTGTAATTGTAGGACTCATTGTAATCCAAGTTGAAATCCAAGTCTGATATGTTAAAGTTCCAGTTGGTCTTTGTATTAAAATTCATCTTCTGTAAAGAAACATACTTCAGATTTCATATCTTTATCCATCATCCTTTTACACAATATATATACAGTGTTTATCAGTCTGAGCATTTTAGGTATGAGATTTGTAGCAGCATTCCGTGTGAACACGCCGTATAAAGCCTGAGGGTGATGATTCAAATTACTCTTATGTTTACTCTAGCTTATAGCAGTTTTTCTGTAAGTAACTTTTCTTTTCTTTTTTTTTACCAGAAGGGGGCAATCATGTGGCAGGCATACAGGATTTAAGCTGAAGTTGAAGGGATGAATCACCCAAATATGAAAATTTTGTCTGTCATAGTTGTCATGTTGTTTTGGATCAGTTTTTTTGTTTGTTTTTGGGATTCCACTTACTCTAATTTATGGACGAACCAGTTTAAAAATTAATTAAAATATTTAATTAATATTAATATCTTTTGTGCTCTACCGATGTAAAAAAAAAAAAAACCTGTTTGAAACAACATGTAAATGATGGCAGAATGTTGTATTGCTGAATATATTAGTATTCATCCATACCTTATTCAGAAGTATATCAATTTATATTCTGAATCCATGATTTTGCATTTACGGCAGCTTTGTCATTGTTAATTTTCAAAATCAAAAGTTGAACATGTCTATGAAATTAGCTCAGTTTGGTAGATAAGAGAAAATCTAAAACCACAGTTCCCACAAAACACATTTGTTACTGATGCCAATCAGTCATGATGCAGTTTAGTTTCTCATTATTGATGTGATCAAGTTAAATCTCTTGTGATTGCTGCTGAGGTATGAGTCTGTCACCTTCTTGAGTGGTCATTCCTGATAAAAGTACCATTTCTTTGAATGAAGATGAAGCTTGTGGTTAGTTTTGGATAGTGTAATACCTTTATTGTCATGATCTTTATGTTTATCGGAAACCATGAGTTTTACAATAAAGCTCTGAATGTCTATGATTGAAACCTGAAATCTGTGGAGGTGATATTTGTAACCCCCTGGTATTTCCCTTGTATCATGCTGCAGTAGAAACAAAGCCAGTCTGTTTGTATTGGAAATACGTTAACTTAGTTTAAAATTGACTAAAGTATTATAATAACCAAATCAAAACTGGAAGTGAAATGCCTTCAGAACTATTTTATATTGCATATTATATGATATCCAATGAAAACATTTACTGAACATTATAGCAAAAAATTAGATGCGCACTGAATATATTCAACTGTAGAATTATGACAACATAAAACATTCATTTGAGCGATAATACTGTGTGAAGTAGATGCGTGGATATATGATAGATGGAGATGTATAATAAATAGTCGGGAAAAGGTTTGAAAGGAAGAAAACGTACCTATTTGAGTGTGGGGTCTCACAGTGCTTGAAATCTGCTGAAATGATACTCAATAAAAAAGCTCACAGCATGCATATGCAGAAGACAGACAGAGGAGGAGGAGACAGCAGCAGGGAGCACTAGAGTATGAAATAGGAAATAAGATAAAGATCAGTTGTCATTCATTCATAATTCTTTCTTCAAATGTTTTCATTTTGCTTTCTCAATGAGAGATGATGCATGTCACAGCCATTGTACAGAAGTTGATTATTTATTAATCTTATGGATCAAAACACCAGACAAATACAGAGACACAGAGCATTAGCTGTAGCTCTGTAAGATAACTTGCCAGTCCAGTTTATTTGCCCTTTACAAGCTTTTTTCCCCCCACAGAATATATTTTAGAAAACTATTAAATCCAGTTAAATGTGTTATCTATGTTTAGCCAATAGTATATATGTTATCTGTTTTTGTTTTACAGATATTTCAAGTATGTGTCTGTTTTTTTGATTATGAAACTCTCCATTGCTGACTTTGTAAAAGTTAGTCATTGCAAAGAAGAACATCTTTTGTTCTGTTAGCTTGTTTCATCCTTATGTCACAGATGCTCATACAGCGGGATGTTTTTTTCACACCTTTACACCACGTCCTGTTCTTCAGTTTTTCTTGTCATTCTCACTTGCACACACCACTGCTCAAAATTATTCATGTGTACTTTTTGTTGACTGATTTGGTTTTCTACATTACCTGCAGAGATTTTGTCATTTAGTCAAACCTGTCACTGTCAAAGGCTGAGCGAAAGCTACAAATACATTTTTAAAGAAGAATAGAGAAGAGAAATCTTTTTAAGCAAAGAAAAGGGAACCAGGAGAGGATGAGCATTTTCAAGATAGCTGTTATAGCTAAAGATATACCTGCAGATCAGATGCTCGGTTTAAATACAATCTTGACAAACATGACTTTTTTAAACGGGCAATACAGCATCTCTTGAGGTTGCACCTAAGTTGAGAAAGTACCACCTCTCTAATTTTGTTTTGCTTCAAACCTCATGACCCTAGAAAACAGCCTCAGATCCTAAAACACCAGCCCACACCAAAACCAAAAACCTCTCATTGGACATTGACAAGGCAACACATTCTTTAAATGATGTGTATGGTGGCGGAGAGAGCTCAACGCACTGCAACTTAAGAAGACACATGCAATTAGATAGATAGGGGAAAAAAAACAATTTTCATCAAATTGATAACACACCTGCTACAAATCCTCACAACACATGCAAATTAAGCATTTCTACAAATTGCACGGACCGTAACAGAAATGTTCCAATGAGACAAAAAGTGTTTTTTTTTTTATCCGTTTTTTAACAATAAATGATACTGTGCCAATTTATTTTTACAAAATTTAGAAATATTTTGTTGCATGTCTCCCGTATCAGACACACCTGGTTCAACTCATCAGCTTGTTAGTAGAGACTGCATGGGTTTGTCTGACAAAGGAGACATACAAAATTTGCAGGACTAACACGTTCTCACTCCCAACTCGTCAACATTTTGACAATTTTGCATCGTTTTTTGACAATCAAGGTACCCCTTTGTAGTCACTTTTCGACACGAAGGTTCCTCAGTTGATTTAAATACGAAACCCTTAGCATCAATCAACATGCCAGTGTGATATATTTTTTTTTAAAGATATATTGTGTAAAAACAATGGCATCATTGCAAATGTGTAGGGGTGTGATTTTTCAGTTTCATTTAAAGTGCCCCTATTATGCCTTTTTAAAGGTTGCTAATATTGCTTTATGAGTCTCTTAAAACAGGTTTACATATATGCAAGGTGAAAAAAACATTAGTTTTCTCCAAAAATAGATTTCATTTTAAATCTATTGGGCAATTTAAAATATTAATATTTCAAGTCTTCTGATGCAAAATGATTTGTGAGAGAAAAAGATGCAGTCGCTGTCTGTCTTTCATGTACGTCCTGTGAGGGATAATTTTTACTGATTAAAACCTTGTATTTTACTTTGTATGGCTTCAGAAGACTTAGAATGTGACACGACTTGTTTATAATGTATTTATAATGCTTGTTTATGATTGGTTGCAATATATACCAGTAAATGCATTTGGCGGTGTGTGTGTGTTAATAGTGTTCAGAGGTGGGTAGGTTTAGGGTAGGGGTGGGGTTTGGTTCTCCAATATAAGTAAAAAATTATATAATAAATGTATATACAGTATGCACACAAACCAATTACATTAAGCACAACTGAAAACAATGGAGGACCCTTCGTGTTGAAAAGTGACAAAAGGGATACCTTGATTGGCAAAAAGCGATGCAAAAGGGTCTTGACCAAGTGTCAAAATGTGAGGCTTGTAGAACAGGTTTGTTATATAGTTTCATAGTTAATTCTGGAATTTGTCTTTTAATTATTACTTAATAATGAAATTCTTATGTTTGCTTTCAAAATATATATTTTTTAAAACCAGAGTTTCTAATTAATTCTAATTCTAATTCTCCTTGTGTGCTTCATTCCAAACAGTACAATATCTCTGTATTAAGAAAGAATGGTAATTTGATCATTGTGGACCAGGTCAGTCTCCACAGGAGCTTCGTCAAATAACAACCAGCTGCAAAATGGCTGTGATGTTCAATCCAGCTCTACATTTTTAAGGAGATCATTCGTTTTTGCTGTTGGTATTAGAAATCCACTTTCTATTTAGAAACTAATAACCAGTATTACAACATGGCTGTGCTCATCAAGAAGTATGATAAATATAAAGATAACAAGTATAATCATAATACCTCATTGTGCTACAACAGTTTGAAAGAAAGCATAATAAATCTTTTTCTTTTTCAGAAACAGACGCAGTTGCTACATAAACATATTAATTTGAATGCAACATTTTTTAAATGAACAGCAATAGAGCTGTCAATTCAATTCTAATGACTGACATGAATTCATGCAGGGTAAAACATGCAGTTAACTGCAGCATGGGCTTGTTTTGATATATTAAGTCATATTGAGAATTTAGTTTACAATATGATTTAAAGGGTAATGCTTACTGTGCAATTTAATGTACTTCATACGTATTCTGGGCTTGCCTGTACAGTACACATCATTAATAAGATGCTGAAATTCGTCTTGTAATACGTCTTGCACTATGTAATTTGTCTTAATACATTAGCACTTATTACCTAATATAAACTGTAAAAAAGAAAAAACTTCCGGTAAGGATGTGTAACAGGGAAAAAAGACTGACACTGCTTCTCCCAGAGCTAAACATTATTTCCATGAGCTATATTTAATTGCTTCAGACAAATATAATTTCATTACATCATTTCCTGCTTTGAAACAGAACTTTTAGAAGTATCTTGCTTGTGTATTTTGTATTTTGTTTTAAGTTACAGTGCTACCACTATAGTCTATACTAATAAAGCTTTATTTTACTGTTTAACTTTCATCAGACTCGAACAGAACTAAAGTATTACATTTTTGCCTAAAACATGTATTACATATTTCAGCTTGCAATGTCGTAATATAAAAAGAAACATTAAATCAAGATTCGTAATCCAGAAAAATATGTGAGAAAATTGCAAAAATAGGAATACATGGTATTTGGCAGGGCATCACTCACCACAGTTTAGCGCTGAGAGCTGCTGAAATGACTGACCCACTGACTCATCAATAAAAGTCAAGATGAGTTAAGACACACAAGTAGGAGGAGGCAGTGACAAATAAGTACAGAATAATGATCAGTTATCATTCAGAATTCAAATGTTCAGCTATGCTCTGAGGAATACTATAAAAAATAAATAAATAATAAAAATATTCAGTGGAACACAAGATATATGAAGAGTTTTAGTAACCAAATTATTTTGGTTACCGTTTACTACTAATATATGTAAATACACTGAGACATTTTTATAGTCTATAAACAGCATTGCCATTAAACTACTTTTTATCTATTTGCATCATCAAGCTAATAAACCAAACAGCTATTTTTGACACAGTACAACAGGATTCACATGGTGCTTTCCAGCACTAACAAACGTCTTTGGCACTTATGCAAACTCTTGCAGTAGAACATCTGAGTAAATTAACCTGCAGTCGGGGGAAGTCTGACCTAGTTTGGTAGCTGAAGTCCTTTTGAATTTTATTTCTTTCTGTTTCTCTTTGCTTATTTAACTAAATTATTCATTAGAAAACTTATACTTTTACATATAGATTAATATTTGTACTGCATTCAAATATAAAATAACATTAAAAGCATCACAAATTATGTAATGTAAACATTAATTGCCAAAAAAAAATATTGCTGTATGATCTTGGCTTAGTGGTTATAGATCATGTGCTAGAAAACTGGTTCAAACCTCAGAGACGGTGAATCATGACCTTTCAGTTTATTAGTTTCCCATTGTGCCCATAAGCAAGGCACTTAACCCTTGGAGGATGCAGAGGTATTACTCCTGTAAAAGGTTTCAAATGCTTGTAACTCAAACAGTCATTATTACACAGTTACTAGTATATTAAAGTTGCTGACATCTATTTTGGGATTGTGACATTGGTAAGTACTGTGTGTGTGTGTGTGTGTTTCAGACACTGAAATGCAAAACTTCTAGTGGTGGGCCATTATCAGTGTTAACGTGCTGCATTAACGGCAGACTCTTATCGCATGATAAAAAGAGTATTGGCGTTAATCTGTTCACAAAGTGTTGTCTATGCTACGCAAGTTATGATGATTTTCATCTTGACATTTTAGTGTGGATGTATACCTAGCCGAATTCCACTGTTGTCTGTGATTTTCATGTACCATTTTCGAAGGGACTCTGCCCTCCAGCACGTCCTGATTTTGCTGAGTTAGGCGTTAACATATTTTGTTGACCCTGGAAGAACATTTTATAAAAAATTTTGACCATATCTCCACACCTAAACCTAACCCTACCCATGAGTAATGCCTAAAATCAGAGGAAATTATAGATGACTGACACTGATGTACAAGCACCAAACACTGATTGTAAGCCTAAACTTCACAAAAACTATAAACTGGTTCTTCTAATCTGATTGGCTAATCACAATGTTGTTCAAATCAAAGATGTTGAACCAGGGACATGCGGAGCTCAGCAAAATCAGGTTCTGCAATACGGCCATGTTTATTACAGAGGTGAGAGGGTCTGTTTTGTACATCTGGGCACATGCTCACATGCTCTGTATGCGTGCATTGCTATAGTCAGTCAGATTGATTACAATTAATATAATCACAAATACCATGGTGAAGCTAAACGGCTATATAGCAAAACCATGTTAATGTGTGGTTGCTTTAGTTCAACATTATGATTTTTATTTGTAGTAAACATGCTTAATTTTGATAATTAAAACACAGTAACATAGTTAAACATAGTTTACGTGATCTGGCTGCGTTGGCTAAAACAGTGAAAAAGAATATCCCAGACATCGCATTAGAACTCTTTGAACTAGAATTATTATTTTGAATTATGACAGAGGTTGTGAGAGAAAAACACAGACATGGCAGATTCAGATGGGATTAAAATCACCAAGTACATGACATGTCAATCATAAAGGTCCAATTCTATGGCCCAACAAGCTCGCCTACCCATAGGATCATGATCTAAAGAAATTTCTTCAGAAACTTCATTTGCTTCAGCTGACCAAGAGAATGACACTCCCTTGTGTGTAAGATGGAACAAGGGTTCAGCCGTGTGTGCAAAATGTCTTATGAATCAATGATAATAGGAACATAGACCCAGAAAAGCAAGAGATGCCAATTATACAGGCATAATACAGAATTGATATAGCCTCATACCATAGAGAAAACAGTATTTTCTTTGTCATTCGGGTTAGGTGGTATTTGCCAGTAACCAGCAGTCAAATTAATAGTGCTAAACACTCTGGCTCCTGAAAGCCTGTCAGGGTACCATCCAGCCAAGAAGAGGGTGTGAATCTTTAATTGTAACACCATAGAGTTGTCTGTAATCGACACAGAACCAGTTTACGCCATCCTTTTTCTGAACAAGCGCAAGTGGAGCTGACCATGGACTTCAAGACTTTTTGTGAAGTTTAGGCTTACAATTATTGTTTGGTGCTTGTACATCAGTGTCAGTCATCTATCATTAAATATGATTTTAGGCATTACTCATGGGTAAGGGTAGGTTTAGGTGTAGAGATGTGGTCAAGACTAGTAGCTGATAGCTGGCGATGTTCTATATGGGCACAGTTTTATTGGAGCAGCATAACCAGCAGCATTTGCCATGGTCATGAGAATGAGAGCTCCCCTTCATATTTTATCTAATCTCGGTGGCATTAATTTTTTTCTTGTTTGTAATATTGACATTAACAAAATACCTGTAAAACTTTTAGCATTTCATCGTCAAGCTTTTCTAGTGTGGAAATTGATTTACAAACACAATTTTTCGTTACATTGTTATTTTATTTGGAATAGTAAGGACATTTCATATAAACAAAAATATATATATTTTTAAAAACTGGTTTCGAAATAACATTGTTTTGGTATATTAATTATTTAATTCTGATGGTCTTCTGCTTACATGCAAGGAATTCTTAACTAAATATAATATTCCCATACCACCAAAGGAGTTTACAGTTGTTTTTGGTGCAATATCTCCTAATATATGTATGTTGTTCAAACAGAATAAAAGATTAAACTATCAACAATTCCCACAAAATCATTCCCCTATAGGTAAAATATGTTTTTCCTGTCACCATAGTAGCCGGTCAGTTAAAGCTCTTTTGCAGAAAGATATTGTTTCTAAACCAAATGCAATAGCATATTGGAATCAGTTTGTTAGTGGTGTGGATTGAAAAAGAGGTCTGGCTTCTGCGCAATCGTTATTTTTTAACAAACAAATTTAAAGAGATATATTTTAGACTCCTTCATAGAATATATCCTGCTAAACTTTACTTAAAGTTTAAAAAAGATATTGATGTAAGGTGTAGCTTTTGCAATCAGAGGCCGGAGTCTGTTGTTCATTTATTTTGGCACTGCCCTTATGTGTTTTTCTTTTGGCGGTGATTGATTTTATTGCTGAAAGTGTTGACGAATACTTCACCTTACAATGGAAAGATGTTTTGTTGGGTTTTGTTAAAGACTAAATAAACAGACAGATAAACAGACGCACACTTTTTTTATTTTTATGGCCATATTTCACATTCACAAATGTATACGTTTAGGAAAAAATCCTTGTTTCATAGCCTTTAAAAATGAAGTGAAACTATATATTGACTCTATTCTGCCCTCAAGGAATAGGAATGTTTTTATATAAGGTTGTTGTTTATATTTCCCCTTGCATTTGGGAGTGTTTGGAATTATTTTGATGTATTTGATGTATTAGAATGTTACTGTATAAATGAATGAATAAATGAATAAAAAAATAAATAAATGAGAATGAGAACGTCACACCGACAGAGGCCACACCCTCAATAGATGATTGACAGCAGCATGTCACACAGACTGAACTGGTGTCTTACCTCAGATGTATCCTGACTGAGCGGTCATCAGACCAAGACGCAGAGACAAGCAGGACTCCTAATCTTTGCAAAGCAAGTTTCACTATGAATACAGCTAAAAAAAGATCCTCAGAGAGTGCCTCGCAAAAGAGGGGCGGAGTCAGCGGAACTCATGAAGATTTAAAGGGGAAGTACAGAGTGATTTTAAAAGAGCTGTTTCTGACAGGTTAAAATGAGCGTTTTTAAAACTATCCTGGCGAAATTATAAGGTTCCAAGCCTTTTTGGCTCGGATGTCATGTCTCGCTTCTCAGTTCTAAAAGAAATTACTCCTGGGATTTTCCTAATTTTAGTTTTTAATTTTACATTTAGGGTTTTTACCTCGTTTTAATCTGATTCCAATTTTAAGTTATTATTAAATTTAGATTATAATCTTAGATTTGAATGCTGATTTTGAATTAAGTTATCTTAATTTGGAAACTTGAT
>JAUYWG010000051.1:6630662-6653413 GCA_034779775.1 Enteromius afrohamiltoni
CTTCTACTTCACACGCGTTACTTACGTTTCACAGTCTATCTATGTTGTTCATGTTCACACACCTCACATTGTTATCTAACTTTCAAGAGCGATGGAACCGCCAGAGCGAGCTGGCAATGAAAGTGAAATGTTACACACTCCAGTCGGCATCAAGTCATGGGTGTGGAAGTATTTTGGCTTCAGAAAAACAGATGGAAAGACAAAGACTGTCAGTGTGAGATAAAATACGTCGGCAATACGTCAAATCTATCAGCACACCTGAAAAGGCACCATGGTATTGATGGCGAGTGTAAAGAAAGAACACTGGCTTCCACGCCCGTGACATCACTGACAATGTTTTTTCCTCCAAAGTTGTCTAACACTTCTAAAAGAGCAAAAAAAATAACCAAAGGCATTGCGTTTTTCATATGCAAAGACATGAGGCCCTATTGTATCGTAGAGAACGAAGGCTTTAGATTCCTGCTTCAAGTTCTTGAGCCAAGATACAATATCCCCTCACAGCAACATTTCAGCGAGTCCTACATTCCGAACTTGTACACCAAAGTTCGTGATGAAGTTATTCAGAGTCTGATGAGTGCAGAGCGAGTAGCCATAACTTCAGATGGATGGACTTCATCACTGTAACGTGTCATTTCATTGACAACAAATGGTAAATGAAAAACCATGTTTTACAGACTCGTGTTCTGGGAGACACTCATTCAGGAGTTAATATCGGGCAGATTCTGAGAAGTGCTGTGAAGAATGGGGTATATTGGACAAGGCACCGGCTCTCATCACCGACAACGCTTCTAATATGATCAAAGCTGGTGAAGAGGCAGGGTTATCACCACATATAAAGTGCTTCACGCACACACTCAATCTAACAACACAAGATGGCCTGAAGATTGCTGCCACAGAGAGGCTTTTAGGGTGCGTGAGAAGAATTGTGAGTTTTTTTCACCGCAGCGCAGTTGCGACCACAGATTTGCATGAGAAGCAAAGTTTGCTGGGGCTTCCACGCCACAAGCTCAAAGCAGACGTGAAAACCCGATGGAACAGTTCTTTCGAGATGTTGGAGTGATTTCTTGAACAACAAGCTGCGGTGATGGCGACACTTCTTGAACAAAGAAAGTCAGAAAAGGCTCATGTGACATGCACACACTCAGTGAAAGTGATCTCTTGGCTGACGAACAAATGGTGAGTCTGCTAGCACCGCTAAAGGCTGCTACCACAGTCGGTTGCTTCTGTGCGAGGAGAAGCAACCGACTGTGTCCATCGTCGCACCTCTCCGAATAAAGATGTTGGCGCATTTCGAATATGCACCGGATGACTCCCCCTTAGGGGAAACGACTCATGTCTGATGATCTTAGAGAGCGTTATGGGTAAGTTGTTTCTCATCTTGGTTATTTTAGTGATGATGTTTTTAATTTAATTTAATAGTAACACTGATGAACCCGTACTTGATGTTCCATTGAGTACTCTAGCTTTTTACTAATAACTTTGCCTTTATGTGTATGTGTTTGTCTGTGTCTGTTACACAAGGAGTCAGAGGCTCAGCCTGAGGAAACTGCTCCGCAATCTTCTACTCACCAGATTTCTATGGCGCTAAATGAGGTGTGTGATGCAGAAACCACTAAAGGTATGTATTCATACATTGTAGACATACTATATATGCTTTACATTAAATTTTATATATATATATTTTTTTTTTTTATTTCTGTGCCATTCTAGAATGCCCCCCTGTTTCCAAGAAATCAAAGGTATTGGAGGACCTTTTTGGCGACTCCATCTGCACTGAGGACCCAAGTGTCAGAGACAAAACATCCAAAGAACTAGCTCATGATGAAGTTAGGAAGTAAAGAGATGTTGCATCTTTGAGCCTAGATGGTAAGGTGTTAGACTGGTGGAGAGCTCACCAGGCTGAGTTTCCTCTCCTTGCAGACCTGGCCAAGACGTACTTATGCATTCCTGGTACAAGTGTACCATCAGAACATGTATTTAGTACAGCAGGGGACATTGTGCGTTCAGAGCGTAGTGTAGAGTATTGAGCTGTAGAGGTCAGTCTGTAGGCTTATGTACTAGATTTTTTCTTACTTTTGATTCTTCACTTAAACTGTTTTGATGAGTAACTGTTCTATTTGCAATGCCTGTTATAGCTCAAGCCATGAGCCATGCTCCTAAATACCTCATTCTTCTAAAATATTTTTTCTTTTGTAGTGAATAGGCTAATTGGCCATAGTAGACCTGCACTATAAGCATTAGACTTTTTTTTGTTCTTATTACAATTTATCTGATTGCACTTTGTAGATGCAGTAACTGTTCTATTTTCTGTTCTATTTGCAGTGCATTGAGCACAACTGCTATAGTGTAACACACATTATGTGAATAGTATACTGTTTCTGTATTCTCAATAAAAAGCAAATTATTTACTATTTTTGTTGATTTATGTGAAACTTAAAAGATATCATGTAAAAATATCTAGTATTGAATCGGATCGAATCGCATCGTATCACAGGGAATCCTGAAGTATCGAAAATAATCGAATCGTTGGCTTAAGAAATCGGTATCGTATCGAATCGTCTTGAAGGCTCCGATTTACACCCCTACTCCTGGGGCATATGGCAGCCGCAGCTACAGTTACACCGCTGGGGCTCCTCCATATGAGACCGCTTCAGCATTGGTTACAGGACCAAGTCCCGAAATGGGCATGGCACCACGCCACTCTCCAGATTGGCGTTTCCCCAGAGTGTCGCCGCCTATTCAACCCGTGGTCAGACCTTGCATTCCTACGCTCTGGAGTGCCTCTAGGACAAGTGTCCAGGCATGTGGTCGTGCACACAGATGCCTCCTCCACGGGCTGGGGTGCTTTATGCAATGGGCAAGCAGCCTTGGGTTTCTGGACAGGCGCCCAACTGCTGTGGCATATCAATTGCCTCGAGTTGTTAGCTGTGTTTCTAACCCTGCTTCGCTTTCGACCCATGTTGCACCACAAACACGTGCTCGTCCGGATGGACAACACTGTAGCCGTAGTGTACATCAACCACCAGGGGGGTGTACACTCCCGCCGCATGTTACAACTCGCCCGCCATCTGCTCCTGTGGAGCCAGATGCGGCTGAAATCGCTGTACGCTGTTCATATTCCAGGGACACTCAACCGTGCAGCCGATCAGCTTTTCTCTTAACCTTTGTTGGCTTTCTCGTTGCTTTTGCTTTCTCCCTCTCCAAAGCCTCCTTTTGGTTCCTAAGTCTGTTAAGAGCCAAGAAAATGCATATTCAAACTATATAACAGTTTAGACAGTATGAAAAAAATTCTGGTCTTAAAAAAAATTACTTTTTACCTCATATTTCAGTTCTCCCAGAAGGAATGATGACATGTGGCTGTTAACTTCTAGAAAGAAGGAGAGGCCTTCTGAGTATGTGCAGATAGAGTTTCATGGCTCTAGCTCATTCGTGATCCCAATTTTGAACTACTTCAATGACTGACTGGGTTTAGACTGGGTACACACTAAAAGTTTTTTTTTTAATCTTATAAGATCTTTGAAATGTCAGAGCCCACAAACACTAATAATAAATATAATCCCTGATTTAACTGTTTTGCTCCTATAGTTTGTGGTGTGCCGCAATATGATTATTTACTAGAAATTGATTATAAAAGTAATCACAGTAAGCCTGTTATTTATAGCTGTATTTTATATTTTCTGTACTTTGTAGCTACTGTAGAAGCACTGTGTTATGGAGAAGCAGTAATGCCTCTTGACTAATGTGTGATGAAGGATTACTTAACCATTTCTCCTGTTATTTTTTTCAACAATTAATTTTTTTTTAAAGTGAGGGAATGAGCATTGCATGGGGCTGCTATTAGAGGATGGATCCCCGACCCGAGCCCGACGGTACCCGACTGGCCGGGCCGGGTTCGGACAAAAATGTTTTTTATTTTGTGTCGGACTGGGATAGGGCTCGAACATAAATATCTTAATGCCTGTCGGGATCGGGTCGGGTTTGGTTACTGCTCTGTCGAACGCGGGCCGGGCTCGGACAGAAAAATGCCACCCGCACTCTAGCTGCCATGCAATAAGGCTGGACACAAATAAACAGAAGGTTCCCCATATGCACAATCAAAGCTTCACAAATGATCTCAGCATCATGACTGGTCCAAGAGAGCTCACATCACACCTCTGTTTAATTAGGTGTTTATTGCCTCTGATGAATTGCTTTCTGTATTCCTCGTTTGTAAGTCACTTTGGATAAAAGAATCTAAATAATCTAAATAAATATGAATATGAAAAATATGAATAAATGTGATACATTATTGGAATTACTTCCAATAATCCTGAAAATATAGGTTAAGTTGAATATATGCTCCCTAAAAACAAGTGTTTTTTGCAGTGCTCTCAAGGTGATTGAAAAAAAAAAACAAATGTGGCTTCCTGTGCTGTGTGAAAACAAATTTCTGTATTTGGAACTCATTATTCTGACATAGTTCTATGTTTTTATTTTTCTGGTTAAATTTTGCTTATACATTACAATGTAGTTAGCAACTGTGTGCTACTTTCTTATTTAGTTGCTATATAATAATATTAATGAAATACAACTTAAATGTATTTTAATTTCCTATCTGAAATAAGCAGTGAGGCTGTTTTTCGTTTATAAATGATAACTCTTTGACAGCATTTCCTTTGCCAGCATTTCTCTCCAAACATCAGCCATAAAGACTTGAGTTTTAAAAACTGCCATCTAGTGGAGAAAAATCTATTCATCCTGTATGCCCCTGTGTGTGATTAATCAAGATGAGACTGTAGATGTTAATTGCTCAAATGAGAACAAGCAGTGTATTATTATTATTACTATTATTGTTGAGGAGTTAAATTACATTTTAGTGTGAGAAAAATTAAACACTTCTGCTTCATCATATTTTTTTTTTATTTTACATTATCAATATTTTCAGCTGCTGTTTTCTCAAATAAAGAAATACAAAACAAACAAATTAAAAAATATATTTACAAATGCAAAAGAGCATTCAAAAGATAAGGAGCTAAGCAAGCAGAAGTGGATAAAAATATCAGAATGATACAAAGAGCAAGTTGGGCAGTTGTAATAAAAAAAGTACATATATGACTGTGTATGATTACAATAGCCTGTATTATCCTGTTAACACATTTATCCTCCAGACAAATAATATCACATTATATACACCAAAAGAGATACAGTAGAGTTGCATATAACATAGCTTGTAATCAAGCATGTTCATGTATATATAAAGTGGCTATGAGAGTATTTGTAAAGAAATTCCAGCATTGTCTGCACAATAAAGACAGTCATTTCTAGCATGGGAGGATTTGTTCAGGCAACTGTATATTAACATAGTTATAAAAATGAAAGTCTGAGGATCCTCACGTCTTGTAGAATCCCTTTTGATTCTTCTGGGGACTGAGACAGAGATAGACAAACATGATTTTAAGAATGATGAATGAACATAATATTCAGTAACAACAAAATGTATTTGGTCACTTAAAGTTGTATGTAAATGTTATTGCATTGCATTGGTTAGGAAAATATGATATATATATATATATTTTTTTTTTTTTTTTCCCAACTTGAAGTCAGTTCAGATATGTGTCTTATCAGAGTAACCACAATAAACATGTCATAAAGCAGAATAATTGTTTTAATACATTGGACAGTGTATATGTATATTGCTGTATTTGAGAACAAAAATGACATTCTCATTTGTGGTTTAAGTGCCTAAATAAATCTTAGGGCAACTATACATGTTGTACATGTAACAGCCACAAAACTCACTTTTTGCAGCAGCAGAATTTGGTTTTGCGTCGTCTGTACATCATCATCTGTTAAGAGGAATGAAGAAAATCATTAAGGCATTTGAGTTTCACCTTTCAAACACTATACAAATGACATCCTGGAGTGCTGAACCAGATAAAACCACTCTGAGTATACCAAATGGAATATTAACCTGTCTGCGTTTGCGAATGAATATAATGATGATCACGATGAGCAAGATGAAACCCAAGATTCCACCGGTGATGGCTACACAAAGCCAGACGTCCACTGGAGCTTTCTCTGTGAAATGTTATTGACAGCAGAAGTTTTACACACGTTTTATTTCACATGTATCACCCTTTCCCTCTTTTTTTCACTTCTCTTACCAGTCTTTAAAAAAAGCATGGCAGATGTCAGCTTCTTTCCGTTTTTCCAGAGTTCACATGTATACTTCCCCTTGTCCTGTAATTTCACTTCAGGGATGTACAAAAAAGATGGATGTGGAGACTGGAGACTGGAAACATAGAAGCAAGACGAGCAGTTCCACTTCACCTCGAGGTCGGAGCTATGTCGATATCCTAATGTGCATGTCAGATTCACACTTTTGCCTTCATGCACTGGAAATCTTTCAGAAGAGGAAACTAATAGAAGAAAGATTTAGATTTAGATTAAATGAGGCAAGATATGTTTGCATTGTAAGTGCAGTAAGAAAATCAACCCAGGCTCTTTGGAAATCCGTGCCTTTACATACATTTCTTCAACCCCCGTAATCACGTACCTCAATGCCCATTTCACAGTAGTTTCAAAGTGAAATGTCCAGAGAGTGGCGCTAAAACACACATTTAATACATGCCTGTGGCACGTTTGTATGAGGTTGGTAGAGGTACATATTGCAGCGTTTTTATAATGTTGCTTGAAGTACGTTTTGCAGCTGTTCAGAATTCAAATATCCAGAGAGTGTCGCTAAAGATTAATGCTCTATCATGTAGGAAAATCCCCTACACCAAATCCAAACCTAAACCCAAAAAGATTTGCTGATGCAGCCATGCTATTATAACTTCCTTTCCCTGTTTTGAGCTGTTTTGTTGAACCATAGTTTTTCTGGGTTTCAAACCAGAGCTTTTCAGCACCTAAGTGTAACACCGTATCACTTGAGTTACAGAGTAAACCTGCTGTACTTGAAAACTCATAAATATGAAGCTTTATATGTGACAACAACATTCATAAAAAGTTTGCAAGTCGTGCGAGATGATACAATTACATTCTGCAGTTTAAGTATAAAAAATGTACCTGTAAATCATATTTTTGTGTAAAAAAGGAATAAAAGTTGTGGGAGTTTTATTGCCTCTAGTTTTCATTTCAACTGGAAACTGCAGCAATTCGTATGTATAGGTACACATTTTATTTTAGTTTTGCAGAGGTACGTATTTTTCAATGAGCCTAGGTTGAAGAAAAGTGTCAAAAACAAACAAGCCACAGTTAATGCACAGTAATTCTGTAATCCAGTGTTGGGGAGTCAACTTCAAGCTGCGATTTACTCTGAGGAATACTCTGAGGTGACAACAATTATATGAATAGAATAATAATATCTTTATTATGTTATATTATATCATATCAAATGACCAAACTAATACTGTTACAGCCCTTTTATTTTTTATTTTTGCTAGATGTTCTATTGCACTCGACGGACAGCAATCTTCAAAAGAGGACACTATGGCCATCTCTGCCGTTAGGTGAAAATCGCCTGTTTGAAATGCCACGGCAGGAGCAATAAGGTAACAAAGAGTGAAGTTTAATTTTTTTTAGGATGTTAATAAGCTAAGTGCTGTCACACTACTGAAAGTAGCTAAGTTCGTTTGTTAGTTACTAGACCCCCAAAACATGTCATTTCACTTACGGTTCAGAACTTCCACCTTGACTTTTCTGCTGAGGGTCTTCGTGCTGAAATTCAGGTTACAGGAGTAATCCCCCCTGATCTTCACTGATACATCCAGATTATGAATTGATAGATCACTGTCCTTCAGCTCTCTTCCCTTCACAGTAGGAATATTATATGTGTTCTTTACTGTGTCCCATCTCACCACCTGTCCAATGCTGAGGTTGAGGAGAGATTGCGTTGACTTCTGGCCACTAAGAGGGGTGAAGCTCCAGTTACCACCAATGAGGTTAAATTTACGTAAATCTGACCAAGGAATGTTATAAGACAAGGAACAAGGAATGTTGACTGTAGAGGATGAGGATGGGTATGCGGTATAAATGGTATCTGGAGAAGAGGAGAGGTCTGGAGGAAAAGGGAATGAAATGTGAAACATTATTGAAACATTATTATTATTATTAAACCTTAAAATGAGAAACATTATTATTACTATTATTGTTGTTGCTTTTGTTGTGCGAAACAATAATAATACAATGGCATAACGTAGTCTTTTTTTATTTTTCCCTTTCTTTCTGTTAATAATTTATTAGAAGGGATATCTAAATGAAATAATTTAGTTTTTGAAAAAGAAAATAAAATAGCCTATATAAATTTAAACAATTATATTTTTATATTATGTATTTAGTTTAAAAAAAAACTAAGAATTACATTAAAAGTATATTTGATCAGTGCTTTCTTATTAATCCACTACATTTTTTTTCTTTCCCTTGTAGATCCTGACTGTAATCACTGCGTATGTTCTTTGTGTAATGTAGCTCTACTTTTGTGCTCAAAATTATTCATAACCTTGGTGAATATGATCTGAGACGGCTGTGACAGCAAGTCTGCATTGTTTATTCATTTGATCTTTCAATCAAAACATTTTATAAAATCTGACCTTTAATTGAACTAGCCCATGTGTACAATGAAATATTACATATTTCTACTGTATAATGAATACTGTTGGAACTTTAATGTTGGGGACTATTTTTCTGCCAGAGATCCTGGGCATACTGCATCAAATCAAGACAAATTGGTGGGGTAAACTCAAAAGGGTTAGGGTCAGCATGGTGCTGAAACTCTGAGGGGTCTGGAGAGACTCTGTCTGAAGGAAGGGTCTCTGATCTCTTGTCAGACGTTCTCCAATCTCTTCTGGCATTAAAGGTTAGACGTAGCTGTTATCTTGACAAATAGAGGTTGCAATGAGTACTGAATAAAATTATATGATTAATTATGGTCAATATGTCTTAGAGAAAAACATTTATTTCACAATGAGATTTCCCTCCCATTTTGAATTCTCCAATTAAAAGGTTAGATTTTTGTAAATGTATAAAGTAGAAAATCAACAGGATTAATGATATCGATTTATTTTCAGAGCCTTCTTTGGTCATGTTTACCAGAGACAGAAACAGAGAGTTTAATAGCACAATAGTCTCACCTATTACAGAAACTGTTGTGGTTGCTTCAGTTTTCTTATTACTATAGTCCAACTTGCATGTCCAAAGACCATTATGACACCTAGACACATTTGTGATGGTAACTGTCTTTGTGTTATATTGTCTTGGATCACAATCTGAGTTTTTAGGTGGAATCCATGTTACTCTGGGGTTAACTGGACTAGAGTCTGCTTTACATTCCAGAGACAGAGAGCCGCCAGCCATCACAGCCGAGACTTTAGGTATAGTGACTGAAACAGAGAAGAAAAAATTGTTGACGGTGGAATACAACAATGTTGAAGGAATCTTATCGAATCAACGATGTAGAAATGTGTGTGGGATAGTTTACCTTAAAAAAATTATATCATTATTTATTTTTACTAGTATGACTTTCTTTTTTGGAACACAAAAGATATTTTGAATATAATATAATTATTCAATAATCTTGAATATCCCCCCTACATTGAAAGTCAATGTGACTCAGTGACTTTCACTATATAGACAAAAACAATGCTTCACAATATATTCTTTTTTGTTTTGCAGAACAAAGAGCGACATGAGGGTGGTGTTGTTACTAAATTGGATCTTTTTCTACTTGTTGTTTCTCAAACATACATACTCTCATACAATGTGTACATTCTCTTACCATTGTACAGTTTGTAGGTATTTTTAAATAGGTCTATTAATACATGTTGTTCACAGCGCCAAATTACAAAATCTGAATCCTGTACTGGTGAGATTTTTAGAGAGAAATCCTCCAACAGCTCAGCGTGCGTTTTCTTTTCTTTTTCTAGAAAAAAAAATACATGTGCAGTTATGTCAAATATGAAAACCTCATTATAATACAGTAGAGGGAAAATGCATGAACTCAAAAACTTGCATCTTACCCCTTTGAATCCCACCCTGAGGATTCCTACTGATAGCTGGGAGTAGGTCTTCCCCACGATACCAGTTCACATAAACATTATCTACTCCCTTGAGTACCTGTCTCGGTAGGGTAACAGTCCCTCCTACCTGTGCGTAAATTACTTCTGGGTTTCCTATTATAGAAGAAAAGAATAAACAGAAAAAGAATGCTTATACTGACTGCATTTAACACTCTTCACCATATAACTAAAATAAAGATAATAGCAACTTACCTTGTGCTTTAAGAAATCCAACAAACAGTGATATTAGTATCCAACACAACATCATTCTGTCAGAGCAGAACCAGAGAGGATGGAGGGTGATCTGTAAGACATGGCCATAAAGAAATTCAACACAAAGAGCATAAACATATATAGGAAGGAAGGGGCTTGTGGTGGGCTCAGATTTTTTTTTTTTTTTTGAGTGACTGAGAGAAACAGTGGTGGATAGTGAGGGGGAGACAGAAGCTTTGTGGTGGGCTATGGGTTACAGACATAAAGGAAGACGACTGTCAGTAAAGAAACATGAAAGAGGAAGAGCTAGAAAGACGGCGAGAAAAAGACGACGAGAGGTGTGTCTGTGGTGGGCTGAGATTGTACAGGGAGTAGATTCTTATCCCTCTCGTTTTCACCTCTTCACCTCCTCCTCCATAACACCCCCTCTCTTCCTCCCTTGTTCCACGAAAGGCGGATCTCTCCACGCTTAGACACAGAAAAAAAACACCACATGGCGCTGCTGGTGGTGTCGCTGTGCTTGGAGTGCGGTGTGCGTTATGCCTGTTATATCTGATCTTTTCTCTTTTTCTTTTTGTGCATGTGATTTGTTCACACAAATCTGTCTTTGTACTCATTTTGAAGAGATTGACACTTCAAACTAGAAAAATGCAGACACCTCATTTATTTGTTGCAATGTTTATACTGTATTCCTATATACGCTGTATCTTAGTGACAGAAAAAAAACAGAACTTTTATTTTTTTTAATTATTTTTATTTTATTAGTTTTTTATGAAAAAAATAAAAAATAAATAAAACCTTTTTATTTTATTATTATTTTATTGTTAATGTTAATTATTGAGAAAAAATCCTAAACCAGTAATAACAAGTTCTTGGTTTAATTCCCAAGGAGTGCTTGAAATGTTAAAATATATGCTTTAATGCAGCGCAAGTGGTTTTGGATAAATCATCTGAGAAAAACATAAATAAATGTAAATGATAATTATTTTATAAGGCAATCATATAAAGCCAATATTCTTCCACATATAACTTTAAGTTTAGTGATGTTGGTTCTAAAATGATGTATTATTAAAATGGATAGATTATTTAAAATGTATTAGTTTTGCTTTTGCCTGTCCACCACTGAGAATTACTGAGAAAAAAGTGTCCCAAGACTTATAGGATTAATAACTGAATTTATATACAAAATAAAACAAAGTATTTGTTGTGCTACATGTACTTTATTGATAAAGGAAGTAGCGCAAATGTGTTTTTCTATGGTATAATACAGTAAAAGTATACTGCTTATACAGTTTGTGACTTTCTGTTAATGGCAGTTACATTTTTATTACAAGTACTAAAAACCAACAACATATAATCCACAATAATGCGCAATATATAGGGAATACATTTTTTTGCAGAGTGGGTTACTAAATATTCACATGAGCCTATAGTGGTACAGGCTATTTATGCGTTCATGATTGGCTGAATTAAAAGTGGGGAATTTCATTTTGAAAAAGTGCCATTTTCAGATACATTCTGTTATGAACGGCTAAATTAAATCAGCATCACTCAGTGAGCAGTCGGTGAATCCCGGGAATGTAAGCCACTTTTGATAAAAACACCCGCTAAATGAATAAAAGTAAATGTTAAAACATTAGTTGAGATATAAATTCAAGTTTCAGTCATGCTTTTATTACTCCGATTCAGAATACAAATTTGCCTTGATTCTCCTGTCATTTATTACAAAAATGTCTGAAGGAGAAATTGTAATATTATGATTTTTAAGTTTCCTGCTGAGCACAGAAATGTGTAAGAAATGAGGGAAAAGTCTGTGAATAATGAGAAACAGAAACAGAGGAAGAAGAAGCACAAAGAGGCACGATAGATGTAGAGATAAAGACAGCCAGAGACTGCACCTGAACAAGTAACCCAGAAAGACAGATGATCAGGGCTGTGGTCAGGATGGAGGTTAAACAGCAAACAGACAGAGATGAAGCAGAAGGGAGGGGAACTTTAGTAAGACCAAGAACTTCAATTTCTAAATGCATGACAAAACATTCAGATAAGTGTTAGACTTGATGCATTAAACACCTCCATGTTCATTCATGTTAGGTTTTTTAATGAATCTTAAAGATTAAGTTATATTTTTGTCTAATGGAAGTCCGAGCTATTTTAATGCTCTGTTTAGTTACAACTAAACTATATAAAATAAATACTTATTCTAATATCCTGTATGTGATTAATTGTTTTTGTTATAATTAAGTAAAAACAGTCCTTCTGTATTTTTACAGATAATCTCAGCATCACATACACAATGTCTATTTTACATCCCGTATTTGATGTTATACTGTGTATTGGAAGGCTTTTGTGTTTCTGTTTTAAACTTTACCATGATCAAGTTTTTGTTAATACTGCAGACTCATTTAGTTTTTTATACACTGTAAAAAGGTTTTAAAAGATCTGCAACTATTGTGATCTTGAGAAAACATAAAAACAGATTAAATTAAATAATCCATAATAAGATAAAAATTGTATTTGCCATGTGTAGATAACAGGGTATATTTAAAAGTACATTTATGTGTAAATATACTCACCTTATAAGTAAAATTCTTTATCGTTCCTCTTGAAAGTCGTGCAGCGGCTGTGTTCACTTACAGGCCAAAATATTTCTATTTATCCTTCATTGGCGCCTCCCCTCCATCTGATTGGCCTGAGAGGTAAAAAAAAAAAAGATGTCCGGTTATTGACATGAGGCTGTTGAACTAAGATTTCTAATAAAAAGAAAAAAAAAAGTTTTTAATTTTCTCCACTGAATATCTTGACTTGTCAAACAAGTTGTCAAATATGTATGAAAATTTATTTTTTAACCGTTTTGTCTCTCTCTCCAAAACTTTGAAAATTGTTAGACCAATATAACATTTTATAATAAATGTATAATAATAGATAATAGAAATGTATAATCAGTTCCATGTACAAAAGTCTCAATGGCAATCATGAAATTAAATTAACTGAAATGTTTTCTAAGGTTTTCAATAATACATTCAAAAAAATTGGACGTCGCTGCGTTACACTAAGTAAGCGTTTTCTGTAGGGTAGAGTAAGATTTTTTGGTCTGTTTTACGGATGTGTTAATTTATCATGCAATAGATAACGTCCTTTTATTTGACTTATTTTGACCTTTTATTTTATGTCTAGTTTTTATGTAGTTTTATGTTTAGTTTGTCTTTTTTGTTTTGTTTTGTTTATTTACCAAATTATTGTACATATGACTTTATCTTCTCTATATACTTGTCTATATACTTTTTTTTTAAATGTCAGTGTCCTATTAGTAACCATGAGCGTTGCTACAGAGCTATTGATAAATTCTAATAATAATCTAATATACTTTGTTTAAAAACACTTTTTGTTACACATGAACTTCATTAGTGCTGACCCTCCGAGCACCAACGACATAAACATTTATTTCTATTCCTCTTGGGTTTTTGTTTGTTTGTTTTGTTTTGTTTTTTATGTATTCCTTAAATGTATACTTTCTTTCAATCTATTATTTCTTTAAAGAGATCCTTTATTATTATTTCCACCTTCGTCCGAATTCTCGAATGTGTATACATCTTGTGCAAATATGAGTGCAATGTCATACAACGTATAACGACTATGTTATGAACAGATAATTCGGTGCAATTTGTATAAGAACTTGAATCATAACTTTACAAACCTTTGCAGTTTAGCTAAATAAGCATAAAAAAAACACATCTAAACTATATACATCCACAGATTATCTATTTTCTTGATCCATTTTTTTCTTTCAAGCATTTTTTAAAACTGTACGGAAAACAGAAACAAGACACAGTATTTTTTAAATATAAATTGCATTTATAAATGTGTGTAAATGTGACCCGTGAACTTCAGTGAAAATTCTTTGAATCCGTTCATCATTTAATGCATGATTATGCAATAAGCAATTATCAGCCAAATTACGATTAAATTCATAGATTTATACAGAGATACCTTTTAAAGAAGTGATGTCATATAAACTGTTTAATATTGTTTCTAAAGTTATTAAAATGCTGCAATTTATCACAACTCAGCTTCCTCTAAAAATGGACAAACCCCACATTTTAACTGGAAGAAGGTTTCTGTAATGCAGGGGTGCCCGACCCTGCACCTGGCGATCGACTGTCCTGCAAAGTTTAGCTCCAACTCCAATCAAAAACAAAACCAACTCTAATTACGTTTTTTTAGGATCCCTTGGAAATTAAAGGCATGTGTGTTTGTAAACTTTGCAGGACAGTCGATCGCCAAGAGAGTTGGGAACCTCTGCTGTAATGTATCACTTCTGCAAAGATGAACTGATTTATACCAATGCGGTTCCATAGAGGAACACAAATTAAACCATAGTAAAATGAAAGCTTATGAAATACACTGGTCATCTGAGTGGTTAGTAAAATAGCACAATGTTGTCGTTTTTTTTTTTTACTTAAGAGCAAGCAAAAATCTCATGGTAGTTCTGTTTTGAGGTTAGTTCTAAGTCAAGTCAGCATCTTGTAAGTCTTATGATTGCTGTTACATTTGCTTTAAAGAGGATTTAGCGATTCATAAGTCTCCACACACATCTAAACAAGCTGCACTCTTCAAACAAGTTACATCAGTCATAGATATGGTTTATCTTTGTTTGATTTGGCCAAAATCTTTGAAAATGAAGAAACTCTAAGCCCAAGCTCATAGATTTTGTCTGTTTTTCAAGACCAGACTCGAAAAAGGTTTCTCCAGTGGCATCAGCGTATAAAACTGAATAAAGCATCTTCTCTGTAGAAGAATAAGCACGTTAAAGAGAAGCTCGAGAAAGCGACAGGTACTGTAGAGCATATTTGAGCGCTGTAGGACAGGAGTGGT
Source organism: Enteromius afrohamiltoni (assembly GCA_034779775.1). Lineage (NCBI taxonomy): Eukaryota > Metazoa > Chordata > Actinopteri > Cypriniformes > Cyprinidae > Enteromius > Enteromius afrohamiltoni. The sequence continues at coordinate 6,645,785 of JAUYWG010000051.1, forward strand.
TTGCTAAGGGGAACCACATGAAGGTTGAAACAAACACGTTGCCTGCCTCACATCTGTGTCTGAGGTTTCACCCCTCTGTCATTCTTCGCTCTTCCTGCCGTGCACTGTTCGTCTTCTTCAAAAAATACAGTACCTTTAGCTTTACATCCTTGTTTACATCTAAATGGCTAAATCAATTTATCATTATTCTCTCAGTGCTGAAAGGAAAGACCTATTTTAGAGGGATCCCTCATTACTCACATAAACTGAAAAGGTGTTGAGACACCAACATAATCATTACCGAAAGAGAGAAAGAAAGCAAGCAGGAAAAGTGGGCGATTTATTTCAATATGTCCCATACAGGTTTTCATTACGTGTTTCCCCTTAAGCAAGTCATTTTGGTGTGTACTTGACTGATGAACCAAGACTGATATTGTCTCCGTCTCCCACGCATCTAACCCTTGTAACTTGTGTCAAGGTATTTTTGGGGCGAACTATCTGCCGTTTTATTCTTTGTTACCGCTTTATCTACAGTCTTCGTGTGGTCTGCTAAAATGAGTGAGAATTTGATGCATATATTGTAAGGGACTGGCTATAGTTATGTGACTAAGAGGGGATCCCTCTAGCAGAAACTTTTAGTGATTCACACACATCTGCTTCAACTGTGGGCTGTAGGAAATGTTGAAGAAGTCTGAGGTGTGCCGAGCGCTGAAGAGGACTAAGATGGACGCCATTGCTTTTGGTTTTCGACAGTAAGGGTTTCACGTGGTAGACCAACTGTTTTGGAAAAGCGAATGGAAAGTATTTAGAAAGACAAATTGCAATTTTCTCTTTCATTCTTGAGTTTTCAGTTACAAACCTCCTACATTTAATGAAGTCCTTTAGGTTTGAAATGCAAGCTTGGCTAAATGTCAGTGGAAAGAGATGTTGAAACACTGAGAGATTGCTGACATTTGGTCTAAAGCTTACCAAAATGTGTATTTTTAGATAAATGTACAGAAGATTAGATACATTTTAGACGGCAAATTTCGAAACCTCACAGTGCAGATTATGATTATGTTCCGTTGCGTAATTGTTTTTACGTCATCTTCGTTCTTGCATGTTGTCGTTTTTTTTTTGTTTTTTTTTTACTGAAGACTGTAAATTATTGTTATTATTGCTGATGCATTTTCACAGAAATGCTTATAAAAAGGTCACACTCATTTTCAGGAATCTGCCATCTGCTGTGTCATTTCCTATATTTATGTGATCTCATATTCACAAGTTTTTACCTCTGAAGGCAGAGTATACTTTAAAAATAAGATTTCAATTTATTTTATTTTTTTTGCGATTTTCTTTTGGATGATTATTTACTTTACTGAGCTGAATAACTCGAGTGTGACAAACTAACTTGTTGAAAGCCTCACTAGCAGTAGTCCCAAATCATCCCTAAAAGCCACGTGCAAGTTTCTTTCTAAAGTGAATTGCATACTTTGTTCCATAATAAAACTGAGGGTCGGGTAGGAAAACCCTTTGACAAAATGTGTGGTATTTGTGTGGGACAAAGCTGAAGTGAGAGGATGAGAAATGAGAAAAATGTCTGTATGACACACTGTGAAAGAGGGAATCCTGCTCTCATTATGAAAATCACTCCCTCCTTCATAACAGCACCAAAATCAAACACAGGTGCGCTCTATTTTCAGACTTCAGACAAAAGTCATCCTTTCACAATATGTGTCAAGTACTGCACTAATGAAAATAACGGCCATCCATTGTGGTGTAACACTGTGTTTTCTTGTCTATTGAAATACATTTATAGTATTTCTGTGTTTAATAAAATTTTCAGTGATACACTGACAACATAGTTTGTCAGTGATTCACACTGATTCCTTCAATTTTTAATGACTGGCATTTTAATATAGGAGCGCCGCTATATTAAAGATTATTGTACTTGCATGGCTTACCATATATACATATCGCTCAAAGATCTTTTTATAAGCTTACATAAATGCATGTTTGCACATAATTTAACTTTGTGTATAATGTATATATGCATAAAGATATGTGGCTAATGGCTTATTGCATGTTGTTTTAATTGGTAAACAAAATACTGTATTTTCTGTTTCTGTGCATACAGATAATCTTAAAGGTAATGTATTATATTGAGCATAATGTTATGTTATCAGACAGATTGCAATGCTGTGCATGTCTCATGCATAATTCATTTTATTACCCCTTTTAAGGTATATGGTGTACGCGAGGTGTGTGCAAACACCTGATATTATATTTTATGGTTGTTCTCATTTTATAATTTTGATCCAGAATTTTGTTCATCTCAGTGTATGTCTAGAAACATTTTGTGTCTTTCCTACAAGTGTTTTTATAAGCCGTTACGCAACTACGAGCAAGCGTCAGCCAACATCCACTGTTATAATCTCTTGTTGTACATTTTCATCATTAATACTTTTTAAACTAAAAACATAAGTTGAGGTAACACTTTATATACCTGCTGTAGTAAATAACGCATAATAGCCGAAGCCAAACCTCAACCCGAACCCTGTTTAGTAAGTATATGCAGTTCTTGCTTGTGTAATTACATTGTAATAATAAACTTTAATATAAAGTGTAACCAAAGGTGATTAAGGTGATTCCCTGTGAGTTGTTAAAGCATCAGAGGTCAAAGTGCTCTTGCTTGAATTTTGGCGGAAGATATTTTTGATGATTTGCATGTAAATTATTTTTTTTTCTTAAATGGTTTATTATGCCATGACAGAATGAAACAAAAATGTAATAAAGTTCTTTTTTGTTGTTGTTGTTGTTTAAGGTTGGTAGTCTTCTGTAAAGTTATTCATGCTGGAATGATAATATTTCCAGAATAAATGATCATGTCAAATAAAGCATGCATGGAAAATAACCATATCCAGACATTAGCGAGTACAATAGTATGCGCTGATAAACAAGTTGCCTGCATGACATCTTCGACATGCTAACATGTTTTATTTCATTGAAGCATGCAATGTGTTTCAGGACTCCTGAAGAATTAAATTAAATGAATGTGATTGCGAAGTTTGTTTGCGATTTTCCTCAGAAACAAAACTAGATCTTCAACAGGAGACGACAATGTCTGACAGCGACGCATAGTAGATCGGGCATCCGTTTGTATTTATAATGTAACTTATTTTTCATAATGTATTTGCATAAAAACCTAAAGTTGAAACCTAAGCTGAACATATGAAAATCGTTGCTTTGAAATTTGATAATAAAATATTACATTAAATTGCATTGTTGATTTTTCTGTAGCACATCTTCAAGCATACTATTTGATGAGTTATAAATAATATTATAATAGATTTACAATTAAAAAAAGGATAGCAGTATTTGGATGTTTTTAGGTTGTCAGACGAGTTAATGTGATAAGCTGCACCTGTGGTTTCATCTGCTAAGACACCTGTGTCACCCTGAGGGGAAATTACTTCATATAACCACTCAATAGCATTTAAAAGCCAGGGTATTCATTTGTAAGACCGTGATCCAAATCAACTTAGATTAAATCTGAATACATTTGATCAGCTTTATGAATCCCCTGGGAATCAAACTCATGACCTTGTCATTGCTAACACCGTGTTTTAGCTGTGGGAATCAGAAAAGATATACCAGAAAAGATGTTCGCAAAAGCGCCTTACTTTTATATTTTCATGTTATATGTGATATTATATCTAATGCACTAATATTAGTTTTTAAGTCTAACTTTTGTGGATAATGAATAAAAAAATAATTGGATAACCTGCAATTAAAGTGGACGGATTTTAATTAGTAAAACAAGGTGGAAGTGAGGACGTTCCCTGTTAAAGTGAATAAATGTTTGCTGTAATGCGCAAGTCCTCAGTTTTTGTTTCCTGCACAGACAGTATCAAACTAATAATAGAGAAAGATCGGCATTCTATACCATCACAGTTTTGAATCAATATGTTCATTATGTTATATATACTATTGTCTTTAACATAAATATACTTTCAAAATATAAATGTAGAAACGTCATTTTGTGAATTATGTTTTTTACGTAGGTCATCTTAACGGCTTGTTTACGTAACTTAAATGCACACGTTTATTTAAACTTTTGTAATGGTCTCAGTGACCTTGTGATTTAAAATAAATGTTGCAAATACAAAAATGCAAATATTAAAGTATCCGATTTGGCTGATTCAGTGTAACCGTGTACAAAAAGGCTGGGTTAAATACAACCCAGGGCTGGTTAAAATAGGGACAAAAAAATGTATTTGTTTGTTTTGACCCAGCAGTAGAGTCCCAACCAGTGGGTCACTGCAACCCAATAACTGGGTTTGTCCATACTTTACTTTGTTTGTTTGTTTGTTTGTTTGTTTTCTGGGTGTAAACAATTAACGCATCACAAAACTGATACGTTTCAAAAACATTGTTCTTATCACACAAAATGACTAAACAATATAATTAAACAATGCATAAAGTCTTTGGCATAATCTTTTTCCAGTTTTGAAGAGTCTACCTTGTCAATAACAAATCATTAAAAAATTCATTGTACGGTCCACGATAAGGCCTTGGCCTACAGAACAGATTTAAACACAATACTAAAACATATCTGTTAATATTCTGCATTATGAAGGCTGACACTTTTACATTGTTCATGTCTACAGCAGTAAGAGTATATAAGACGTAATCTACAAACACTTATTATCAAACGAAAAAACATAAGCTACTCTAAGGATACAATTTTACATTAAAATATCTGAAAAACCACCCCAAATATTTAAATGTAAATAATACATAGTACACTTAAAAATCTATTTTCAAACAGTTTTTCGTTTTATCATTAGCAATTAAACTTTTGATCATTCAGTACCATGAATGCTACAAACAACAGCTCAGAAACGTCATTTCGGCATCCAAAACATATGCGCAAAACTTCATGCTACAAAAGAGTTTAAAAAATGCAAATAGGACCATACGTTTGTATTGATCAAAACAAGCTGCTAGTTAACATCATTAACTAACCAACACATCCCCATCACTGTCATTTTGTTTGGAATTATTTTACAACTCACATTTTGTGTCAGACATTTAGCTGAAGAGTAAGCTCTTTTGACTTTATATGAGAAAACAAAGACGTTCAGCCAGACTAATAAAAGCTGTATGGTTTGTGTTTGTCTTAGTAACAGAACAATACTTACAGTTGTGATGAGATCAGTGTGTGTGTGTTCTGTTCAGGGTCTCAGAGCTATATTGACATTTTCTTCCAAACACACTCTGTCATACACACACGACAGGAAACTGTAACGTGATTTGCGTAGCTCTACGCTCGAGTGTCTGTGGTATCGTATGCCAATGTTTTACTCTGAGAGTGAAGTACTATTTACTTCTATACCAGTGTCACACATGATTTATCACACCAACTGCCTCCGGTGTGCATCAGATTTCTTAAAGCTCATATCTTTTGCATTTTAATGTCTTTGCCTTTATAAATAGTCAATTTTTAACTCAAAATGGGTACAAAACAATACCCATTCAAAATGTATTCAAAGGTTGGTTCACCCAAAACTGCAAATTCTGAAGGAAAACAAATGCACACAAAAAGAAGACTTCTTTTGTGTGGAAAGAAAAAAAAGGACTTTATTCAACAATTTCTTTTCTTCTTCATCAGTCTCTGCTGTGAGTCCTGTTACGCATATATGCGCATTAATCTGCTTTTTGTTATTATTAATGCTTAAAAGCCAAAAACTTTTTACAAACAGTAATATAAAATCAACATAAAAACTAATAGACAATAACAGCATTCCTCTGTTTATGAACAGGGCGCAGGGTGTCCGGCTTCTACATCAGTACGATGGCTCCTGAGTCAGCAGCACCAAATTGTTAAAGAAATCATTATTTTTGTTTTCTTTGTGCACAAGAGGTATTAGCTTCATAACATGAAGGTTGAATCACTGATGTCACATTGACTAGTTTAAGGATGTCTTACCTTTCTGGGCTGTTGGACATTTACGTTTCAGTTGCGTTTCTATCTACGCAATGGTCTTACAGGTTTGGAACAGTATGAGGGTGAGTAATGGCAAAATAGGTACTTATAAATAAATATGTACTTAATATTAATATGTACATTTAGGTAACAATATGTATCATTTAAGAGTGAAGATTTCCAGCTTTTGTACGTTATGGTACCATCGTAACAATAGCATTTCAGGCTGTATGTCAAAGCACAGGAACAACACACTTTTGTAGTCAACATCAGATTAACGTTTTTCATAAGATATAGTATTCTTTCAAAGTGCTGCACATGAAAAACTAAACATGCAATGTTTTGATGTTTTTGATGTTTTTGATATGAACAGCTGTACACACATGGACACCTGTGAACTACAACAGTTCCAGCTGCACCAGTTTCTGCTCATTAAAACGTGGGAAAAAACACACGCATAACAGCCACACATGCAGAAGCATAATATCACAATTTTATTTAGAAACATTCAACATTCTTGTCATTCAAAAAGTAAGTTGAAAGAACATATGATATACTCTCCAACAGAATTTGTTTTAAATGTACAGTAAACACAGCGTATTCATCGCCCACTTCTACAGCAAGTCTTACAAAGTGCATGTCTTATATGGTATTATTAAGCAAGAAGCATGTTTAAATGCACAGGCTCGGTGGTCTTGTGCTCTGCTCCTCTCAGTTGGCATGGTTTGGGCCTGCTGTACGTGTACGTGGGTTGCGGTGTTGTCTGGGAACTGGAAATGGCCTCATTTGCTCTCCAAACTCCCCTTTCTCAGTTCTACAAAACAAATGTGACAAGACTTTTAGTTACTATAGTGCATTTATAATATAAGTACCAGACTAAACTATATATGTGTGTGTGTGTGTGTGTGTGTGTGTGTATGAGTGTATGTTGGGATTTGTGGTTTACGAAGACACAAATGTGTGTACTACAACGTAAACATGGTTTATGAGGACACTTCCTGTGTCCCCGTAAAACAAAAGGCTTAGAAAACATACTAAACAGTGTTTGATGAAATTCAAAAACTGTACACAGTTTCCTGTAATGGGCAGGTTTAGGTGTAAGGTCAGTGTAGGACAATACCACATACAGTCTGTACAGTAGAAACACCATTTCGCCTATGGAGAGACCCCATAAACCACAAATGCAAGTATGTGTGCGGGTGTGTGTGTGTGTATTCACACTACTATACTATAGTGTATGCTTTGACTTATATGAACTGTTATGTGAACAAACATATGAATAATTTGCCCTATAATATATGAGAAATATAAACTGTGTAAATATCCTTACATTGATTTACATTTTGACATTACCAGTAAATATAGAATATGGTGTAAACAATAGGAATGCCTGTATTCTGTCCAATACTGATACGTGTTAGATCTTAAAACTCTACACTATTTTTTGAAAAGAAAAAAAAAATGTAGGCATCATAATTGAACATTATTAAAAAGACAATCTAAATGTAAAAATAGGAAAATGACCACAAACATTTAAAAATCCAAAACCAGCCAATTCCGAAAAAATTACAAATAAGGTCAAATAAAGTTAATTTCAACATATTTTCAATTTCAAAACATATATATATATATATATATATATATATATATATATGTATATTGCAAATTTTAACATAAATATT
>JAUYWG010000051.1:6667989-6704706 GCA_034779775.1 Enteromius afrohamiltoni
ACATACAAATATACTATGTAAAGAAAAACTTTTATTTTGGATGCGATTAATCGCGATTAATCATTTGACAGCACTAGGAAATATTTATTTTGGTTCTTATCTAAAAACATAATTCCACTGGGCTGAATAAAGTTTATGTAAAGGCACCAATGTAATACATCAACACACTTGTACATGATACAAATACATGTTTGCAATTTTATTGTATTGTATTATTTTTATCTTCCCATGTTCTATTTTGCTTATACTTTATTTTAATATGTCCTTGTTACAGTGTACAGTTTTGCAGGTTTTTTTATATATTTTTTTATTTAATTTATTTATTTAATAAAATTGATAAAAATATTTTTATTTTAGCATTTTTGTTTAAGAACTTCACATTCATTTTTTTTTACTTCATTTTGTTTCCAAGGTAACATTTGTGATTTTCATACACATATGTATATATATATTTATTTATTTTATTTTTATTTATTTATTTATTTATTTTTTCATTTATTATTTTATTTACTTATTTTAGTTAACAAAAATGATTTTTAATAGTTACCTCTTTGGTGTCCTGCAGCTGGTGACCTGAAGGGGGCGGTGGAGACCCTGCGCTCTTTGCTGCTCTTCTATCCCACAGATTCAGACTCTCTTAATAATCTGGAGCTCTACACTCAGACTCTAGGGGGCGACACAGAGGCTCAGGAGACAGGCCCCATACAGGTACTGTATGATGCATTGACTGGTAGAGTAACTGTGACACATGGGAGATGGGTTAGAAAGAATAATGTTTGCATTTATAGATGGGTCTGTCTGTTAGATGGATGGATGAGTCAATGGCCAAGATCAATACAGACTTTAAATGACCACTTTATCTTTTTTCTTAAAGGAAATTGCCAAGTATATCAGCAGAGCTTTACAAGAGAAGAGACTGCTGTACTTTGGGATGGTGAACTTGGACTTTAAATTCAGTGACCCGGTATATACCCCTATGCTGTTCTTGGGATTTTTTTTTGTCTTTGACCTCTCACCTTTTCTTTCTTTCTTTCCGAAACTTGCCAAAACAACTCACTCTCTGTCTCCATCAGGATCTGTGGACTCCCGAAGACATTGTACCCGAATCCCTGCGAGAAACCTGGAGGTGAGATGGGATAGTAGAAAATAAATATAGAAAGGGATTTGTGAAATACATTTCCAGGAAGATTCAAACTTTTCTTCTTTTCAGAGCAGAGAAAGAGAAACTTCATGAGAAACTGAAGCAGGGTGAAAAAGTGGAAGAAGTGGATGAGAGTGGATTTTATGCAGGTGTGAGCACTGTTTCTGTCCATCCTGTAATGTGTGTGTGTGTGTGTGTGTTTATATACCAGTCCAGTGTATTCATACACTACTAGTCAAAAGTTTTTGAACAGTAATATTTTTTATGTCTCTTCTGTTTACCAAGCTTGCATTTATTTGATCCAAAGTCCAGCAAAAACAGTAAAAAAAAATTAATTAAAACAAGTGTTTAATATTTGAATATTTAACTTATTACTGTGGTTTCAAAATGTTTCCCAATATTATTTCAGTCACGTGATCCCTTAGGAATGATTCTAATATTGAGATTTGCTGCTCAAAAACATTATTATCATCATTGTTATTATGTTGATTTTTTTTTCAGGTGTTTTGTTGTTTTTCAGGTCCTTCAGAAGAACAGCATTTACCTGAAACATAAATATTTAGCAATATTAGAAATGTATTTGTCATCACTTTTGATCATTTTAAAGCATTGTTGCTAAATAACAATTCATTGCTATAATTTGTAAAATAAATTAATTATACTCCAAGTTTTCAGTGGTACTGTATATGTATATATCTTATGCATGTCCTGATTTTGCCAGGTACTATGCATCCCTAGGTCAACATATATTGTGGACCCTGGTTTTAATAAAAAAATATAGTCCATTTCTCTACATCTAAACCTACCATTATCCTCTAAAATTAGAGGAAGTGATAGATGACTGACACTGATGTACAAGCACCAAATTGTAAGCCTAAACTTCGCAGAAAATGTAAACTGCTTCTTCAAATCTGATTGGTTAATCACAATGTTGTCCCAGAGTCAACAAAGATGTTGACCCAGGGACATGTAGCACTTGGTAAAATAAGGTATATCTTATACTGTATGTATGATCTTCTTCTCTTCTTCATCCTGCATTTATGCCTTTTCCACTGACACCTCCACTCTCTTTGACTCAGGTGGCCCTGTTCCTGTGGTTGGTGTAACAGTCACGATGGATGATCAGGGGCTGAATGGCACCAACCGCGTGCTTCTGGATGGAGTTTTAACCCAGTCTGAATGTGATCGTGTGATGCAGCTTGCTACCGTGAGCTTCTCAATCCAGAAACCAGTCATATGAATTACTGTTGCGATCAGTGCAATGTCCATCAGCCTACTAACATCGAGCAGCTGCCAGAATCTCAAATCACACTCTACATGTGTTGATGATAGGTTGCTGCATCAGTGGGTGACGGTTATCGGGGGCGGCGCTCTCCTCACACGCCACATGAGAAGTTTGAGGGTTTGACTGTTCTCAGAGCACTTAAGGTAAAATATAACTCATTCTAGAATGATTCGTTCAATTTTTTACCACATATACCCCAGATAACATACTAGAAAATATCTGTATTCCAGTTGGCTCAAGATGGGCTGGTTAACCAATCAGATGCCAGGCTGTTACATGAGATCGGGGAGACTGTTAAAGTTCTGATGGACTCGTACTTCAGAAGTCACTCTGTTCTTTACTTTGCTTACACACACTTAGTGTGCCGCTCCGCAATCCCAGGTATGAATTTCTAAAGTGCCCTAACAGGAACAGTCATTCACACACACGTTATTAAGGTTTGGCACATGTATGACTTGTGTGTGAAGGACATCAGGAGGGACGTTCAGATCTTTCTCACCCAGTTCATGTGGATAACTGCATCCTGGAGCCAGAAACCAGGCAGTGCTGGAGAGAAGCTCCTGCTTTCACTCATCGAGATCTCAGGTGCACACATGTGTATAAAAGACAATTCACAAGGAATAAATAGGCTTCCTGATATTAGTACCTTTATTTATGGTAAGATTTCAGAATAGGACTTTAAGCTTCTTGCACAGAGAATTAGTGAACGTTTCCCACAAGTTAATGATTGGCTGCAGTCACTGCTGGAAATGGTCAGGATAAAGTGTGCACAAATACTGCTTTTAAAAATGAATTCTGCTGGGAATAACTATGCAACATATGTATGTATATTTTTATAAGTTCAGCATATTCTACAGAGAGCCCCTTTTGAATAAAAAGGAGATACATTTATCTGTAAAATCAATTACAATAATTTATTTTTTTACTGATATGTGATTTTCTTTATCCTGTTGCCTCTGCAGTGCAGTACTTTACCTGAATGATGATTTTGAAGGAGGTGAATTCTTTTTCGCTGATCGAGATGCCAAAACAGTCACTGTAAGATTAATTTCTCATTCTTCAGTAAACGTTTTTTATTCATTTAGATCCATGTTTATAAATTTCTCATAAGCTATCTCTAGCATATAAAATTTCTCCTGTATAGCAATACAGTCGCTGGGAACTGAATGGGTTTTTTTTTTCTTATTTTAAGAGAGCTTGTTTTGTTTAATTCACAACATTCTAATATGAATGAATTTGGACTATTACATATGAAACATTATATTAAAAAATTTGGAGTAATATTAATGAATATTCTAAACTATGCCAGAAGTTAGACATTTCTGCGCAACCTTTATTGCGTTTAAATATGAAATGTCTATATATAAAATTTAATCTTATAATCCAGGCCATCCAGAGTATGGTTTTTGAATATGTTAATTTAGAATTAATTTTAATACAAAAGTTATTGTTGGACCACAATTTGCTATACTGCAAATGCATGATTAGCGAAAGAGACCCAATCTCTCAGTTTGTCTTTTTGTTATCTCTCCCAGGCAAGGGTTAAGCCAAAATGTGGGCGACTGGTTGGATTTTCATCAGGACCTGTCAATCCTCATGGTGTTACTGCAGTAACAGAGGGTCGACGATGTGCTCTGGCGCTCTGGTTCACCACTGAGAAGCACCACAGAGATATGGTGGGACACTGTTATAGAAACTTTAAAACTAAAAGAGGTGCATGTGTTCTAATTCATGTGTTTAACATCATCTTAGGAACGTGAGGAAGCTGAAGAATTACGGGCTGCGGATGGAAAGAGTGTAGTAAAAGAGGAGAAGGGTGATGGTGAAAGCGCCTTAAAAACTGCCCGCAGCGGAAGAAGCCAAGGCAAAGAGAGGAGCAAAGAGAGAGAAAGAGTGACAAGCAGGCGGGATGAACTGTGAGAATGAGCCAATCAGCAAAGAGATTTCCATGGACATCAAATGCCTCACTGTTTATTTACTGTCTCTTCATGGACAAAGTGTATATTTATCAAAGACTGTTTGACATGGTTATGTCTCTTGAAGTATGAGAGTGTGTGCATGTGTTTGTGCATTTGTCTTAGAATGATTTATCAGAATGGTTTTGAATTTTGGGTAAATATAATTTTTTAAAATAAAATAAATAAATAAACAGCGAATGGGTGAGTTTTGTAGTTCAAGGAATTTTTTTAATTAAAAAAAAAGTGTTATTTTATAGAAAAATTTCCCTTTTTTGCATAAAAGTAAATGCAGAGTTTACGTTAAATATATATATATATATATTTACTCAATGTCAGGTCATCAGAGATGTAGATGAGTTTCTTCATTGGAACAGATTTGGAAATTTTGGCATAAATGGGTGCCGTCAGAATAAAAGTTCAAATAGCTGATAAAACATAAACTTGTTCGTCAATTAGATATTTTTAATTCATTGTTACTCATTGTTTCTACTTTGATGTTTTCATCAGCTGTTGAGACTCATTCTGACGGCACCCATTCACTGCATGGAATCCATTGGGGAGTAAGTGATATAATAATACATTTCTCCAAATCTGATCCAATGAAGAAACAACAAACACAACTTAATTTTTGGGGTGTTTTATTACACTTGCATTAGATCAGTAATCTCAAACGCTATTTTGCAAGTTAGTGGCTTCATGTTATTTATTTATTTTTTATTAATACTGCATCCACACCACTAGGTGTCGATATAGATCCAAGACCACAGTCAAAGCGATCAACGCAACTGTGCGCACCTTTAATTTATCATTAATTTATTATTGTTTCTCAGAATCAAAACTGAGACAAAAAGACAGAAGGTTCAAGTGTTTAATACATCTAGACAACAGTACATTAAAACAAGTGAGCAGAGAGAGAGGGAGGAGGGGAGGTGTTGACGTCCTGCGGTACATTAGCACTGATGGAATGAGAGAGGAAAAAAAGAGGGCGGGGGAAAGCGATGGAGAGCGAGATTACAGATAATCCCTCATAAATGAGTGCATTTGTTTATGAAGCTTACAAATCTCCCATTTAGAGTATGGAATAATAATCCAAGCAAGAAATCATGTAATCATTCATACCCCGTCTCCTCGTCTCAACACGACACCCCTTACATTAAACCCAAACCCTAATACCCCTAACTCTCCTCTAATGCACCAAAAATCTGACTCTTGCGCTGACCATTGATCCTCTGTACTTGAATTAATCTACATAGAGTCTAGGATAGAATGGTTAATGGTTCATAAGGTGTTAATATCATCCTATGCATTTGATACTCAGCAGGCCTGGAAAACAGTTAAGACCAGAGCAGATGTATGGATGTACCTCTTAGGTAAATGACTAAGACCCTTCTGACCTGTTTCCATTGATGTTTGACTATCACTGAGATGCATTCATAATCTCTTTCTCCCTCATGGTAACATAACATTACACAACATGCTGATGTTATGTGCAGGATTTTATTTAGCGCTAAAGAGTGTGGACACTAACAGTGATAATGGAGCAGTCGATGGTCCATTCTCATACATTTATTGTGGCTTTTTTCGAGTGAAACATTTGTTTAACAGTGAGTCCATTTTTTGCCAAGGATTGCTCTAATAATTTTTTTAAGCCAATAACTGTTAATTAACTGTGGTACAAAATTCAAAATAAAGAAATTCTTAACTAACCTTTATGTAAAACTTAAGTTAATTGTGGAGACATTTGCTGCTCATAACTTAGACTGTAAAGAAAAATCAGTAAAATTCATGGTAAAAAAACGGCAGCTGTGGTTGCCAGAATTTTACTATAAAAAATACAGTAGCAACATTTTAGATTCAATTTACAGTTAAATACCGTAATTTCATAATGTTAAACAGTTAGTTCACCCCAAAATGAAAATCCTGTAATTAATTACTTACCTTCATGTTATTCAAAACCCATAAGGCCTTTGTTCATCTTTGTAACACAAGTTAAGATATTTTTGATCAAATCAGAGTTATCTGTCCCTACATAGCAACACAAATGAAATGTTCTCAGGTCCAGAAACATAGTAAATACATCGGTAAAAGTTTATGTTTATGTTTGGGGGTAAAGCGTGTGTATTCGGGGGTAAATTATGTAATTTTTGTTTTCTTTGAGCAAAAAAAAGCGAAGCGTCGCATGATTAAAGTTGAACTGGACAGTTTTACCTATGTATTTATTACGTTTCTCAGAAATTCACACAAACAGTAAACATCATTATGGTAACATACTTGAAGCTGAAATAATAATAATAAAAAACATCAAATAAAACATCAAATTTAAAATATTATCCAGGAAATTCTGGGAATGTCAGTATATGGTTATTAACTGTAAATCTTTTCACGTCCAAAAAAGGTATACTACTGTAAAATTACATGCAACGTCCAAAACAGTTTTTTAATGTGTACAGTAGGGGAACTTACTCTTTTTTAGCTTTGTGTTTTACAGCCTTTTACTGTTAAATTCACTGTGAATTTTTACAGTGTTGGCAAAACCTGATCCACCCTCACACACATACAGTCCTATATAAATGCACACATCAGTACAATAAAGGGCTTTTTACATGACACTGAACGCAATGCTGCACATAACCTTTCCTCAATGTTCATCCATGCAAAAGTAAACCACTCCCTTTTGTCCTAATAGAATATAATCCTTTTCACCCATGGGTCACGCTGTCCCCCCTCCTAGCTAAATCGTGTGATTATTTTATCCACCATGCTGTGATGTTTTGTCTGGTGCAGTGAGGTGGGGGAGGGCGGGTTATATTTATGATAATGATAGTTTGTCAGTTCTAAATCAGGACACTAAAACTGATTTAAGCGAAGCCTTAAATGCTCACAGGCTTTTAAGTGCTTTTGTTGCACAAAAATCTCTCATAGTCCTCATGCATTTCTGTTCCTGAAACTATGTTATTTATATTTCGTTATAATTGTGTTCTTAAGAATAAAACCTAGTGTACCTTGTGCATGCTGTAGTTGAATCACAAAGCCTTCCGCTCATCTCAAAAGTATAAATATTGCTAATTTTGAAAGTTTCCAAGGTACGCAACACCAGTGATCTGAAACCTCTCATCATTCCATACATAGAAATGTCCCTCCAGTCTATTATTTACTGTTTTCAGCTTTCTCCCATCACACTGACATGTGAGACTGTTGTGGATGTTCTGCTTGCTCATTCATGACTAATATGCCATGACCTTCATCTGATGGCTTTTCACAAAAGTTTTGGTTTTCAGGGACATCTATGTTTATAGATTAGTGCAGATCTTTTCAGGAAATTTAGTTTCCAGTCCGTTACAGACCCTTACAAACCATCCACTTTCATTGCTTATTATTTCAAGGGAAAATGGATGGATAAGAATTTGAAAAAAAATTCAAATATAAAATCAAACCTGTCCTGTCTTCTTCCTCACCTGGCCCTTCACACCTGCTTTTCTGTCATGTGACCCCATGGTTCTCTCCACTATTTAGTTCTCTTGTCTTTTACTCTGTTCTCTCCTTTCCTAGCAGATTTCCCTCCCTCTCGCTCTCTCCATCCCTGGCTTTATCCTTTCAGCCCTGATCTCACTTCATCCCCTCCAATCCTTATCTGCCCATCACAAAAGCATCAGAGTTTACAGAGAGAGAGAGGGATCAGAAGGTGCGTAAAGCAGAAAACCTGAATGAACATTGTCCCGAGGAAAAGGCAAGTGGATAGAGAGTTGAAAAGGAGTAAGAGAGACAAATAGAGTGGAGAAACATCCAAGAGGAACAGGTGAGTGACGACATTTTTAAGTTATATTCTTTTATATGTTGGTATTGATTAATTTCTTACTAACAAAAATGCCAATGAAAAGATTATGATACAGAACTACACTAGAAAAATCCCTTTAAATCAGAATCGAAGCATGCATGTCAATCAGTTTTATGATTTAAATCTGTAAAACAGTTAAACAGTTACATTTTTGGTAGCATAAATGCTTTTAATATATCAGGAGATGCAAGACATTGGATAAAAAAGTCTGTGTAGTGTAATGAATAATTTCTCTACAACGTGCACATATAAAGAAATATTTTTATTATCATAAATTTCTTAATGATTAATCGTAGTATAATGATTGTTACATAATGGATCATTTTTAGCTTCTAAATAAATAGTTACAGGACTCTTTAACCATAAAATGTTAGGAAATGACTTGGTAACACTATAGCAGACTGTTCTTTAAAGTAACAACTCAAACAATGGCTAGGCCACACTTTCACACCCATTCCCAGCTCTCTCTTTCTCCGTTTCTATTCATCTATCCCCCTCCCATCTCTTATCCAGATGCAAAGAGCAGTCAATAATCGGATGAGAGCAGATTTGATTCAAAAGGCCTTCTTTAAAATCTCAGCAGTGTGGATTTAAACTCACTCTCTCTTGCCTGCCTCTCTCTCGCTCATTAGTCTTGTTCTGGTTATGGCGTTTGGTGCTCACAGTTTTGCTGATAATAATAACAACAACATATTTTGCCCTTTAATTCACTCTGACGCCAAGTGCAAAACTCCAGGTATGGTGTTCACCTTGAGTTCCAGTAAAGGGCTATTTATTGATGTGCATTACAAAACAGCTCCACCTCTCCCATCCACACCCTTTGCTCTCTCGCTTTCCCCTCTCAAACAAATTTTAGGCAAAAGCCATTTTGTCATGAGAGCTCGGGAGAGACACAAAGATTCAATAAACAATTCAACAAAAAGAAATAGCCTACATTAATCTTCCTTCGTAAGGTAAGTCATGATATTCAAACTTAAGAATAAGTCAATAGTCACTTTAAAAAAAAACTTTTCGTTAAACAAATTGTACGAGCACACTGGGCTTAATCATCCAAAATGAGGGGGGAAATTATTTTGGACAGTATTGAGAAAGCAAAGCCTCATCGATAATGTCTAATGCGGATTTCAGAAAGGATTTAACAGAAATTGTATTTATTGTTTTGTTCATTGTTTCTATGAAAGCTGCTGTATATGAGAGTCATACATTATTCACTTAAATTAAAGGTAACAGTATTCAAAAACTAATGCGCTGCAGATGTATATGAAGTATATTTATAAGTATATAAAGCAAGTGTATGGCCTTTGATGAAGTAATTTCTCGTTAGACTCTGACTCATTATGCGCTTGTATGTTTGTGGTGGTGGTATGAGTGAAATTTTGCATGCATCCTCATTTGTGAGGATTTGCAAACCAGGTCGAAGCAAGTTTGAATTGCAAATAGATGTTGAACGAGGGATCTGAAGATCTATTACAGTAAAAGCAACAATGAGCTCTTGCCACAAGCAGTAAACTAAATTGCTTTGTCATGATTGATGTAACAATGAAATGTATATTCATTTTCAGGAGTTTTCCCCCAGCATTCTCTTGACTCTACTGACCTCACTTCCTGTCTGTATCTGTGGGTGACCGTGCCTGACTACCGTTGCCATGGGTGAAATGGAGCAACTGCGAAAGGAGGCGGAAAGCCTGAAGGATGAGATTACTGTTAGTGTCGAGAATACATCTTCACAAACATCTGTGTAACTTTACAGAACATCAACGATTGACTCTATAGGTCTGCCGTAATATCAGTGTGTGCATGTTTTGTACTCTATAGGCGGCTCGTAAAGCAGTGCAGGACCTCACGCTGCAGGATCACGTGGCGGGGACAGCTGTGGTGGGACGTGTCCAGCTGAAAACCAGGAAGACATTGAGAGGACATCTGTCCAAAATCTATGCCGTGCACTGGGGGGACTCAAAGTAAACATCCACATGCAAATAAACGCAATACATTCTGTTCCACATGTACTACAGTAGTCAACATTTGAAATGGATCAAAACGTTGATCTGGTTGTCCTAGGACAAGAACGCAGTTGTGCGAAGACAAAGTTGTCTGAAGACAAGATCTTTGGTTTTAGGACAACTTTGACAAAAGGTCCAAATGTAAAAAATTGACTACTGTAGTCTGCAGGCATACCCAAATACACATATTACACTCTATTAGGGCAAAATAATAAAATAAAATAATAATAGAAATAAGCAAAATCATTATTATGTAAACAGATCTTTGTACATAGATTTAATATTAATGATGCATATCCGAATGTGATAAAGAAATTTGACTATGACACCAAAACCAGATTCTGTTAAATGAAAGCAGGTTGGAAAGGGATCAGATCTTTTGCATATGCTTTTTACGGCATGTTTGGGTTATATTCACTTGAGTAAAACACTGAATTATGTCTTTTAATACATTTATTTTTACATTTGGTACAGGTCATAAGTGTTAATTACTGTAATAAGTATTAAGTATTTAATGTATAGCTTGTAAAAAAGATTTTAGTGTGTATATATATTTGAACTGAAATACAAATATGATGGTAAAAAAAATAAAAATGAATAAAAAACAAATTGAATAAAATGGAAATATAAAATAAATTCTAATTCAAAATGTTAAGAAATACTATAATAGTGTATAAAATATACTAAAATAATCCAGAACATTTATTTTCTAACATGATGTTTCTTTTTGATATTTCTCTCAGACTGTGTGTCAGTGCATCTCAAGATGGTAAACTGATTGTATGGGACAGCTACACCACCAACAAGGTAATGTTCAGTGTTACATTATTTGTTGCTACATATGTTATGTCATACGCTGATGCTTTAACTTGGAGCTGCTGTCATGCACATTTAAATGCAAATCATTTCTGGTGAAGGCTATTAAGAAAATCAGTACCTGCCAGTGGTCACATTGTGTGCAAGAGGCAGAAGGCATATTTAAATGAGGCACGAAAGCAGGACTGAGACTGTTTCAGTTCTTATAGGTTATATAGCTGGTTTATGACACATTTGTACTCATAAACCAAGGTCAATTTGATTTTATTTATTGTTCTTGCAACTATATCTCAACAAGGCAAATAATTATGCAATTATTGATTAATTAGTGAAACACAAGCAGAATTAATTTGATTGTAAAACATTCCTAAAATTATGTTCTGGTGTTAATTTTCATTAATTATTTCACTGTTCATGAATAAATATAGAACACCTGCTCTGAAAAAAAAGTGTAAGATATTAATTTTGTGTAATCTCAGCCATGATACCGGATGATACTGCATTCTGATAGCACTATTTAGCATAATAACAGAATTAGTTAGTCAAAAAAAATGTGAAAATTAATTTCATGATTAAAACAGACACTTTCCTTTTTATTAAAGACAAAGGTAAAAAGGTCCATTTTACACACCAGTAACTCTAATTAATGAATGTTTCATGAATATGGCCCAGTGTAGGGATATATATTACCATTCGCCAATAATCTGTAGAATTATTTATTATTAATTACCCATCATCCCTGTTTGTAATCTAGGTGCACGCAATCCCACTGAAGTCCTCGTGGGTGATGACATGTGCGTACGCACCTTCAGGAAACATGGTGGCGTGTGGAGGACTTGATAACATGTGCTCCATCTATAACCTCAAGGGCAAAGATGGCAACGTGAAGGTCATGCGTGAGCTCGCAGCACACACAGGTGAGCATATGTTAACCGGTTTGCAACATCCCGGAGCGATATCTAACCTTGGTAGTATTTAACATAAACTAGCAGCGTCTTGAAGTCTCTGTTCTGGGTTTGTATTAAACAGGTTACCTGTCCTGCTGCCGCTTCCTGAATGACAATGAGATCATCACCAGCTCTGGAGACTGTACCTGGTACATTCACTTCTGCTTATAGCCTCAAACTAAAATGGAAAAAATAAAATTTAGGAGCATTAAATGATGTGACCTTTGATCTGTTTCTAGTGTTCTGTGGGACATTGAGACGGGGTCGCAGAAGACGGTGTTTGCGGGTCATCTGGGTGACTGTATGTCTCTGGGTGTGGCCCCTGACTTCAACACTTTCATCTCAGGAGCCTGTGACTTCACAGCCAAACTGTGGGACATCCGTGATGGCCAGTGCAGACAGACCTTTGGAGGCCATGAGAGTGACATTAATGCCATAGGGGTAAGAATGATCAGAAAGCCAGTAATTATTCCATAACCACAGATATATTGATTACTTACATTTTGAATGAATGGGTCTTGTTAAGGCTTTAATATAATATTATTTATTAATTAGGATGTGAACCCATATGCCCAGTGCTGCTTAAATTTTTTTTGTACTTTTTGTTTACCCCCTCAACAATACTATTTTAAGATCACGTTATAAGTTTTTTATTTACTTTTTAATTATTTATTTATTTTTTTTTACATCTAAAGTATTTTCCAATTTGTATGTATATACATTATAGACACGAATATTTATACTAATATTATTATCTGCTTTTGTCATTTTTACTAGATATGATATTTTTAATGTACTTTCTTATTTGAATTCAATTCATTCATAGTAGTAGATTCTTTAGCTTCTGAACGACGGTACTAAATGAAAAACAAAAGTTTTCACCCCCCTCTTATTTTTACATCTGGAGCCTCAGTAAGCATTTGAACCTTCTGTAATAGTTGCATACGAGTCTCTCAGTTGTCACCAGTGTGAAAAGATGTTTGAAACGGGTTTGATTTTCCACAATAATACTGGAAAATCAAAGAATTAGTGGGACCTCAAGGATTTTTCTAAAGAACAGCAGGCAGTTGTTCCTGTAGCAAATAAAAGAAGGGACTTATAAATCACTACACTACACAAAAAACACAGCTTTGGATCATTCAGGTAACAACACAGCATCAAGAATGTAAACTTTTGATTGGGGTAATTTTTTACATTTTGCAGAAGGTGTATGTAAACTTTCGACTTCAGCTGAATTATAATAAATGCACCCATTTTCATTTCTGTCTCAGTTTTTCCCCAACGGCAATGCAGTGATCACAGGATCAGATGACGCTTCCTGCAAGCTGTATGACCTGCGTTCAGACCAGGAGCTCATCACGTACCAGGACTCCGGCATCATGTGCGGCGTGACCTCCATCTCTCCCTCCCTCTCCGGAAGACTCATCCTTGCTGGGTACGACGACTTCAACTGCAACATCTGGGACTCGCTGAAGGCAGAGAGAGTCGGTACGTCTCCGGAAGACATATCAACTTCAAGAGAACAACAGAGCATTTTAGATGCAAAAATATATCTGTATATAAATAGTGCTCGTCTCTTACAGGTGTGTTGTCCGGTCATGACAACAGAGTGAGCTGTATCGGCGTGACACCTGACGGGATGGCCTGCTGCACAGGGTCATGGGATAGCTTTCTGAAGATTTGGAACTAAGGCCCTGTCTCAAACGGAGGCAAACATAGAATATGTCAAGTACAGGGTAAAATGTAAAGGGGACAGCTGAAACAGGACTATGGGATATAGTTGTATAAGTAGGGAGGGAAAGTGATGTGTTTGTTGTGCTGTCACAACGAGAAAGATTGTGAATAAGAAAACCTCATTTAGAGATGGGCTGACCTGTAGAATAATCTTGTCAAAGAAATCACGCTATACCAGAAAACCTGTTTTTCAGAGACTGCTAACTGCAAAAGTGGGCATTTACAAAGCCATTACCTATTTGGTGATTTGTGAGGTAATTTTTGGATAGGGTCTTTAACACATGGGTGTCACAGCATATTATCATTAATAGCATATGAAATAAGACTTTCAACACTAGTTGAATTAAGCTTACTGATATCTTAACACATCCTGTGCTATCAAACCTATATGACCGAGGTTGCCAAAGTAGTTGAGCAAGATCGAATATTATGACTTAAGTCTACACAGAATGATATTTTCACTTTTATAAAATGTGGTTTACAAATTATAGATTAAACAAGTTTTAGTGAGACTGTCTGATTGAAGCTTCTTTTTATTGAGCTTAGTGTTAGATATTTTTTTGTGTGCACTGATAGTGTATCTGTTTTTTTCTGCTTATTCAGGCCAATAAAAAAAAAAGATGACAAACATTTTTGTTTGATTTTCTATTTCATATCCGATGAAATTTAAAAAATGTTCTAAAATGTATCTAAAAAATGCAGCCTTGGCAAACCCCCCCAAAAAAACAACCCAAACAGATTATAAAACAGATAGTCTTGAGCATTGTTTGAAGCAGTTGTGTATTAATCCATAAAAATACTTTCTGTTTCTGAGGAACTCAATATTTTGGTCTTAGAATAAGGTTTTTATTAATACCACTACGCTTTATTTGCCATTTTATTTAGTGAAACATTGCTATAAGTGGTATAACAATTTTCTAAATGCAATAAGCCCTGTGAAGCCATAGTTGACAAGAAATGTACAACTCTGCCTCACGTTGTGCCTAACAACCCATCTTAATTGTTAGAAATTAATGGGGATTATTGTTTTTTTTTTGGAGAACTGTTATAATTTTACAAAATAGCTCCGATAAAATAATGCTTTTAAAAAATGACTTGGTCATCGGAGCTGAACATAACCAAAGACTACAGAATACCCAAACCATGTCACTCGTATCGTTTTGAACGTTGAAAAATGCACCACTCGATATGGTTACTCTATTGAAGGAAGCCCCGCCTTCTGAGCCAATCCCTAATCTGTATAGTCGCTGCAGATTAGTGAATCTTAAAATACTTGGACCATTTCATCACTGGATGATTCAGCGTTTTTGAACAAATCTCTTGAAACAATTTCAAATAAATGTTTTAAAAGTTAATTGCTGCCACCTAGTGGTGAAATAACACCTAGTGCTCTCTCTGTGCGACAACGACAGCACGAATGCAGATTTGAATTTGTTCCAGTAAGACTTCTTCAAAGGTATAATAAACACAGGAATCGTTGACAGTTAGAAATGACATGGCCATCTTTCAACGATTAATTGTGCAGCTCTACTGTAGACATTGTTAGTTAGAAGCATAGACATGGATTTGAAGTCCTGTAGAAACAGTCAGGATTCCAAAGACGCCTGCTGAGTGGCATGACTTGCCTTATTACTGGCAGTTTAAAAGTAGCCACATTTTGATCATTAGACAAGCTTTGTGACCATGTTATCCAGTACATTCAGATCAGATTAAAAAAATAAAACATTCTAAAAATCAAATGATATTTTATTTACATTAAAACACTTACAAACACAAAGAAGCAGTAAAGGATAGGAAGGAAGAAGGATCATGTAGTTTAAGGCTTAAAACTGTAGTATATACACATAGTGTTGGCTAAATTTTTCCTGGTCTGCTCAGTTCGTCTCGTTCTCCTTGTTGAGTGACAGAATTAGAGCTCTCCTGTCCATCTGGCTGAATTTCTGTTTCTCAGGGGTGGACACTTTCAACTTCATCTGAACACAGACATAAAGTTCCATTTAATAAGTGACTAACACAAGTTTACAGTTAAATGTACACTGAGGTTTAAATATAACCAGTGACTAATAACAGTGTATTTACCTGGGAGTTGCGGCCTCTGGGTGAATTAGCTTCCCTCAGGATCTGCAGAGGTGATCTGCCCTCACCAATCAGTACTTTATCTGTAAAATTAAATAAGCAAATACCTTAATTTGCTAGTTTATAACAACTGACACTGCATACTTTTCACACAGGAGAAAAAATTAAAAAATTAAAAAGTACACTACATACTGATTTTGTCAGTCTTCCATACAACTTAATTTTAACAAGACGTTTATAAACCTGAAACGCTTTTTTTTTTTTTAGCTGTGCAATATGTTAATGCTCATTTACCTCTTGGTCTCTGTTTGTTGCGCACAACCATGTTGTTATTTTCATTTGTGGCCGTGTTTTTGGTGGAGAGCGGTGAGGAAACAGATGTTTTTCCACGCGCCTGCACCCCTCTCGCTCTGACTCCAGTGGTCCCGAAGCCCACGCCCAACCACTGGGGCTTAAAGATAGCCTGACTTGGGCTGCGGGTGTCAAACTTCAGACAACGGATGCCGGACTGGACCGGCTCAACCTGGGTGCCTGTCACTGTGCTGGATTTGCTGGATACGACAGCAGGCTGAGGTGTGGGTGGTTTGCTCTCCTCCTGCTGCTCATGGCTCGACTCTGGAAGTGCAGAAATCACCTGATGGAGGAAGGACACATCAGTCAGTTTCTCACAGCATTCAACAGTATTTTTTGCTTGCTGAATCAGTAGTTCAGATTCCTACCCGTGCTGATATTTCTAACAGTCCCAACACAAAGAAAAAACATCCTTTGGCAACTTTAAATTTCAAATGCAGAACTTTCAATTGTTTGTAATATTTCTTTTTTATTATTATTAAAATTATGAACATAAATTGTAATAACGTAGAAATTAATATAAATAATTAATATACATTAATATAATTATTCAGGATATCTAGAAAAATCCAAATATAAAACTGTGTATCATGGGTATAAAACAAAGAATATAGAAAATAGAATTCTAATAAATTCAACATTTGTTTGTAATTTAACTGATTTTAAAAAAGCCACTAATGCTCACAAAGCCTGTATTACATTGTGGGGTAGGGGACATGAAATATTACTACCCTGAATGGTTTAACAATTTGACTTATCAGATCTTGATATTATTAAAAAAAAAAAAAAAAAAAAAATTCTAATAACAATTAACTAATAACAATTAATAGAAAAATTGTATGAATATTTTAAGTCTCTTTTGATCAATTTAATGCATCGTTGCTACAAGTAAAAAATAAATACTGCCCACAAACTTTTCAATGGAAGTATATTATAAATGTGACCCTCTCTATGAAATCCAAGCTCAAAATGCCATCATGGGATAAGTATCAAAGTTTGATTTAAACCAAAAATATTAAAATCTTTGACATGGTCTTAAACAATATATAAAATATCAACATTATATATTCACAGAATGTACTTTAATTTGAAGGATAATTTTATGCATAAAGCCAAAAAATGACTTTAGCTTGGATTTTTAAAAAGCTAAGAATGAAACGGTCTTTCAATAATCAAAAAAACAAACCTGTTCCTCAGAGGTCTGTGGTGGGACCTCATCTGCCGTTGAGGTCATGACCTCTTCAACAGCAGGCATGGAAGTCTCCTGCTCTGTGGACTGTGGTGGGACTGAGAAGACCGCATAGGAGTGATCTTCATTCGCTTGCCTCTCAGCAGGAGGAAGCGGAGTCAGAGGACGTTCCTCCAGAGAGGATGAGTAAACACCATCACGACAAGCAAGAAGACTCAGACTGAGCTCTTTCCTCAATGGTGAAGCACCCAGCAGCAGAGCCTCCTCCGCCTCTTCCAGCGAGGCCTCAGCATCCACCTCCACTTGTGTGTCTCCGATCAACACAAACGGACTGCTGCAAATGGAGCCGTAGCCCTCTGAAGGAGAAGTCGGAGAAGGGGTGGAAACAGCATCTGTGTGTCCGTTGAGGGTGGATGAGCTCTGGGCTTTTACCAGAGGGAGAAGAGGATCTTTGGGGCCTGCTTCAATTTGCTGATTCACATTAGGCAGGCTGGGGTGTTTGGTGAAGGAGACCGGAGGAAGCGGAGAAACAGTCTCGCTACCAGACTTAACGTCATTGAGAAAGAAGGTGCTCAGCCGCCGAGCGAGAGACGTGACGCTAACTGTAAAGGAGAGAAGAGAGTTATGATGGATGATGATTCATCCATGTATGCATGTATATTAAAAAAACCCTCAAACCCACCCTAAATTCTCAAATCTGTTGATTAAGCATTATGGTCAACTGTCATCATTCACTCACCCTAATCTCGTTTCCCAACATGTATAAATTATGAGCTTATAAATATTAATTAGCTTTCAGCTTCAGCTCTTTTAGCCATGTTTAAATATTTTGAATTAAAAACGCATAAACAAGTTCAGATGTGATGCGCTTCACTTTACCCTTTATTGGTGTCCGAGTGACGCCAGGTGTGGGTGAGCGGGGGTCAACAAACACTGGCCCGACCGATTCCACCACAGGAAGAGGAGTGTAAGCCACGCCCACCTACGGGAAGATACATTCAAACTCTTATCTTGCCCATAATTGCTCACCACACAAAGGCTCTGAAAATAGTATAATTCAGCTCACAGTTTGGCTAACCGATAAGCGACCAAATCAATCGATTTTTAGAGACTCGTAAGCAGAGGTGTTGCTTGTACCTGTATAGGTGTGCGGTCGATGGCGCAAGACGGTGACCGCGGGTCTGAGAGCATCGCTACTCGCGCCGCTCTCGGTTTCTGGCTCGGCTCTGGCTTTGGGGTTGATGCCACAGACAGCTTGCTTTCACTGGCACCCATTTTACACTGTTTGCTACTTAAAACATCACGGATTGTGAAAATATGCATTGGAAGAAGCGGAAAGAGTTAACGTTAGTTAAAGTCTTAATACACGGTACTCGTGCAGATTAGCCAAAACATTACTAAAATGTACGTAAAACTCAGTGAACGTTAGTAACATTACCGTTAGTAGTTCTCGACGCGTTTTTAGCGACAAAGAAACAATATTCTCCAATAAATGAATTTAAACTCACCTTACAGCTCAAGATGTTCCACGTGCAGTCCGCTTTTGTTCCTTTTAATCTCTCTAGCTGTATCAAATCAACTTTATGTTTGGTTTTATACAGCTATACGTGCACTAAGCAGATATCAACAAAGAAACGCTTCAGTCGTCTAAACTCTGTGACTATTCCAGCAGCAAGAGCATTTAAATGGCTAGTTCTGCGTTTGCGGCGATTTTTAAACAGACCAATAGCCGAACGCTAAGTTCCTCCCTCGGCGCTTCTGATTGGCTCAGACTGTAAATACATTTTTGGGGGTGTCTACCAGCCATTTGAATTACAGCCGCGTGTTGCTGACGTCTTCTTTCATTATTTTGAGTTAAACAGTTAAAACCATATACCGTAAAAACACACATAATCACACTTGTATTCTGCTGTTACAAAAATATGTTGTAGTTCACGAATAAGTTAAGGAATGGCGAGCATGTTGCAAATTTTATAAAGTTATACTATTTTGATAAATAGTATTTGCAAGCTGAATACATTTCAAAAAGTAAGTTTTTTTTGTCATTTTAAATATGTTATTATATTATTATCGTACAGTAATCAAAGCACAACAACAATAAGAATTCTAAAAGTAAATAAAAAGCAAATAGAAATAAATACATAGACTTAAAAAATGGCACTGTCTCCCCTAACAATTGCAGTTCGTCTCTCCATAAGCAATATTCTGAAGATCGCTAGATACCAAAGAGAAAGTGAAGGCAGTCTAGAATGAATCCGCTCAATAAAGATGAATTTTCTAGCAAGAAACAGAAGCTTATCGCACAGTAGAAATTAGTTGACAGATAAGGCAATGTCTTTTGCTGGCAAACCAAGTTTAAACCTATGCTACTTATGCACGAAGGTTCCACTGGCATTTATAGCATAATGGAGAATGATTACTATTCATTACATCTCATCTTATTTGTGGGGTGATATAAAGTCCAGCCTATTGCAAGTAGATTTAACTGCATCAAACCAATTGTTATCAATATACTTGGTACTGAGATTGAAGAAAAAATTTGCGGCTTGAAAAAGGATCTTTAAATACCAGGAAGAAAACCAGTGGGAATTTGGCCAGGACATTTGGCCCCTACTCTTTACGATGAGTGCAATGGGATTTTTAATGACCACAGAGAGTCAGGACCTGGGTTTAACGTCTCATCCGAAAGACGGTGCTCTATTGAGAGTATAGTGTCCCCGTCACTATGCTGGGGCATTAGGACCCACAAAGACCACAAGGTGAGCACCCCCTGCTGGCCTCTCTAACACCTCTACCAACTGCAACCTAGTTTTCCCAGGAGGTCTCCCATCCATCTCCACTCATCAATGCAGGGCTGGGATTTCAAATAATATGATAAATGTATGGCAAGCCCTAAGTAATGCCTGTCCACAGGAAGTTTTAAGATGAAGATCTTAACGCTAGGCTTTTTCCCTTGCCAGATGAATTTTTGAAGAACTTCTTTCCAGATCTAAGATATTCTTTTTTTAGCAAACCAGAGTGGTCACATTTGCATTGGATATAATATTCGAGGAAGAACGTTTTTTCTAATTAGATTTATTCTCCCCATCCAAGATATACGGAGATTAAACCAGCACTCGAAATCATCTTTTATACTTTTAATAAGTGGGGCTTAATTAAGTCTCCATAGTTCTGATAAATCAGGCGAAAGTCGAATTAAATATGCAAGGCCTGTTCTAGACTACTAAACGGGGCAACTTAACAAGTAGCTTGTAGAGATATTTCCCCCCTAGGCCAAAACTTAAAATGTATCATAATTTATCTTATAACCCGATATCAAATTAAAGAAACAATAGTCTTGAGAATTGAAAGAGAAGTTTCCGCATTTGTAAGTAATAGAAGCGTTTCATTGGCGTATAATGCAATTTTATGAACTGACTGGCCAATCTCAACCCCCTGGATATCATTGTGAGTTCTTATCGTCTCTGCAAGGGGTTCGAGAATTAAGACAAAAAGTGGATTTTACCTCTCCCCAATGGAAAAGGAAGAGGGCAAAGGCCATTAGTAATGACACAAGCCGTTGGCGCACAGAAGAGTCTGCATCCAGTTAAAGTCTGCACCTAATATTAAACTTGCCCAGCATTTCAAACATATATGCCCCTTTCACAAGATCAAACGCCTTTTCTGCGTCTAAGGAAATGGCAAGCACTTGAGTTTTGGATGTTTGGGAGTACTGTATCCTGACATTGGAGTAAGACAATCTTTGTTGAATAAAACCTGTCTAGTCCGGGTTTATTAGCAGAGGGAGGAGTGATTCAAGAGCTTGGATAACAGCTTACAATCCACATTTATCAAGCTTATAGGCCTGTAAGAAACACATTCATCTGGTGTTTTTTTTTTTGGATCAATTAAATATAAGCCATGTTTAATGAAGTTGGTAAACCCGTTTTAGATAAATCAATGTACATATCTGTTAGAGGATCTAAAATAAGTATTTAATTAGCTACCAAGCATTTTTGTCAAAGCTTTATTGCTTGAATTACATAGATCATAATAGCAATTTGAATTGGCTATATGCAAAACATTAATAATTATGATACAATACACAAAATGGCAAGTAGAATTTACAATTAAGCAAATTAATTTACAGCAATGCAAATATCTGATAAGAAAGTGTTCTGTCTTTCAGTTTTACAACCCTTTAGTCACTCACGAAAAGTTGCCAATATAACTTAAAGGCTTGCAAATCACCTTTGTTACTTTGTATGGGATCCGTAGTGATGACATCCTCATCTGTGTCAAACAGAAGCAAGTACTTGAGCTCACAGTGCCGGGACATTATTTGCCCCCATTTGAGAAATATTAGAGTAATTCCGATAAGGACAAGAGAAAAAAAAAAAAAAAAAAAGTAATCTTCAAGATTAACAAAACTAGAAAATTAAAAACAGATTCTCTGTAAGCATAAACTTGTGACAAAAAATGTAGCAACTTTGTACCATGAACTTTTTAACATCTTTTCTCAAGGACAGTCATCAGTTCATACGTCTGTCCGTTAACATAGTGCTGGAGCTAAATAGTTGTTTCACACTCGTTTTGTTCTCCTCACATTTTAGCACCATCAAAAGTCATGGCCTCTGTTGGAAATGTACACCTCCAATCTCACTGTTTTCTCTCCCGGACATGCTTTTCCACACTCGCATTCTATCTTCCTGTGCCCCTTCATCTCCTCCATCCTTCAGTCTGTCTCTCCATCTCTCTGGCAGAAGTGCGCCTGCAGTGTGTCCAGATCTCGTCGGTCGGCAGCTGAGTAAAGCGAGCTTTCTCCCATCATGCTCAGTGCCATGCGTAATGTGGACCAGATGTTGTCTGACATCACAGTGGCTGCTGTACCTGGTCCTCGACCCGCACCTCCCTCTCCATCACCTGCGGCCTGTCGCTGCAGAGAAAGGGCCTCTAGAAAGTGCTCAACCGCCTCCCTGATAGAGATACAAAAGGATGGGATTTATTGTGGTGTTTAAGCTCTTTCTTGCATGCGTTCCGTGCTTAAACCTTCTTTAACTAACCTGTGCGCACCCAGATTGACACAGCTGATGCCCAGGTTATATCGGCTACGTACAAATCCAGGCTGTAACTCCAGCGCACGTCTGTAAGCAGCAACCGCCTCCTCTGATCGGTTTCCGTTAGCAAGAGTCGCTCCCAGCTTGTTCCACAGCAGATAGTCCTTCATGTAGAGTTGAGAGAAGGAAGAATGCAACTGTTATACTGATTAACAATGTGTAGAATATATTATGGGGTCATTTTAATTTTGGGGGGAACTATTCTAAGTGTGAAAGAACCAACCTGTGGCATCACAGAAAGGGCGGCAGAGAAGCAGTCCACAGCCTTGTCATACTCTCCGCTCAGGTTGAAGAGAACGCCCAGGCCACACTGCAGCTCAGGGTCCACCTGTGCGGGGTCAGCGGCCGCTGAACTCAAAAACAATGTCTGCACTTCATTAAACAGTGCCCTAGGAGGAGGAACAACACGCGAAAAATGGATTAGCCTATTGCTTGAAACAGATAGGAACAATGTAAGGACACTTTTTTGGCGTTATTGATCTTGAAAGACCACATCCTTATTCACTTAAATCAACTGGAGAAGAGCAGCAAGAATATTCTTCAAATATCTTTCTTTTAAATAAATAACAATATAATGGTTTTGAACTAAATGTTGAGTAGAATTCATTTTGGAGTGCATAATCAAAAAAGTGATACAAAAGAGTGTTTTAATATCTGCACCCTTAACTGATTAACACTACTCACAATGCAATGCTGTCTGCAGACTGAACTCCACACCTGTATTTGTGTAAGACTGTGTATTTTTAGAGCACTCCCCGCGTTATGATAGGTGGAAAATGTAAATCTGTTGCTTGGTTACAACTCCCTGTCCAGTCACTTATGCATGTCTCACATTAATGTACAAAAAGACATTGAAAACAGGCTGCAGCTGCTTCAAATTCTGATCAGTTCTCAGTGTTACACAATTATGAACATGGTTTCAAAAACAAGTCTTTGATAAAATAATTCTGACTCATTCCTCAATGTTACAGTAAGATTTACACGGTGTCCTTGTCCACCCACTAAATGCAAAAATGTAAAACCCAGAATGTTTTTTCACAGGATTAAAGAACCTCTTACTCTGGCAGAAGGGATCCAAATCTCTCCTTCTCTTTCTCCCTCACACTTTCCCGCTCCTTCTCTCGTTCATGCTGCTCAAGGATAGGCCGGTATTTAGGATTGTGCCTCAACCAATCACGGAGCGTCTCACAGGCCTGTCTGTGCAGTGACTCATTGGTGAAGCTCACAGCTAAAGCCATGAGAGCCGTCAGATTGTCCTTTTTCAGCTCAATGCATCTAAAAGGAATTGAGACTTGAAATTAAAAAATGATGGAAGCAGCATTTTGCTAAATCAGATTTTTCATAGAGAAGTTAATTGCGGTGCACTGTAAGTTTGCAGTTGTATTTCTCACCTGCGGAGAGCGCTGATAGCGGCAAACTCTTGCTCGTTCTCTGCCTGGCAGGTGCCCAAATATTGCCAAGCCTGCAGCAGCATCATCACACACAGTCAGCATTTCACAAAGACAAACAAGAAAGCAGAGCACCATTAGAATCCCTTGAGACAAAATGTATCATCAGTTTTTGGATGCTGGGATTATATGTACGAAGCTCTCACCAGCTGGTTTTCTGGCTCTCTCTGAACCGCGCTCTCAAAGAGACGGACGGCTCCAGGAATGTCCCCCGCCTCCATCCTCTTCATACCCTCAGCAAACGGATCATCGTGGGAAAGGTAGGGGTTGTCTTCTTCAAACTGATATCCCTTGGAGTTTTTAGAAGAAGAAAAAAAAAAAGACACTAAGGACTGGAGTTGATACGTCACAGGAAATGTTCAAATTTAATAATATAGAAAACAGTTATTTTAATTTGTAATAATATTTCACAATATAACATTTTTACTTTATTTTTAAACATAACCAAAAAGACTTCTTTCAAAAAAAAATATAAACATTGATGTTTTTAGATTCTGAAAAAAAAAAAAGTGTATATATATATATATATATATATATACACACATACATACACACTTAAGGAAAATAAAATAGTTTTTTTTGTGCAGAAAATAAAAAAAAATAACTATAAATGATTGTTTATTTACATAATATAGTACTGTGTATATTTATTATGTATATATAAATACACATGCATGTATATATTTCAGAAAAATATGCAGCGTTATATTTGAAATATATGTATTTATAAAAAAATTAAATAAATATGACTGTTGTATAAACTGTAATAAAGTCCAGGCTAGAGCCCTTTACGTGGAAGTGTCCATGTACAGCATCCAGATACCTTGTCATAAGAGCT
Source organism: Enteromius afrohamiltoni (assembly GCA_034779775.1). Taxonomy (NCBI): domain Eukaryota; kingdom Metazoa; phylum Chordata; class Actinopteri; order Cypriniformes; family Cyprinidae; genus Enteromius; species Enteromius afrohamiltoni. The sequence goes on from JAUYWG010000051.1 coordinate 6,692,704, forward strand.
GCTGAGCATCTGGTCGAAATCAGAAAGCCAAGGGTGAGCTTCAGCATCCCTCTTTGCCATTTCCTCCCACTCCTGCTGGAGCTTCTCCCAGAAGTCAACATCACTCTGAACTCACACACAGCACACGAGCACCAGTGACTATAACATCATACTGAAGTTGATGTAAACATGTGCAAGTGTTTAGTCTGTCTCACCTCGACCGCTGCTTTGGCCTGCTGGAAGTCTGGCCCGTAAGCAGTGAATTCATCTACCCAAGATTCTGCAGAGTCTGCCGAAACCTAACGAGCACAGCGACATGCCAGACTGTAAGCAGCCTCGAGAACAAATCACAGAGCCTGCAAATGCTTAAACACTTCTCAGCCGAAGGGAAAAAAAGAACACATACTGTGATGAATGAGAGTGGAGGAATAAAAAAAGGATGTAATGGAAAACGAAAAGAGGGTTTGGGAGACCGACAGAAGAATAATAATAATAAAAAAGAAAAATCTCACCCTCATTCATCCATCTTTCCTTTCCTCTCTACTTTAAAAATAGCAAGCAATGCTCAGTGTACCTTCACTACTGCAGGAAGTCAAAGTGGTTTCAGTAGCTGGGCACAAATGAAAAGCAGTGTGAGCAGGACATTAGCTCTACAGGCCTTGTGTCTTGCAGCGATAATTAGGTTAAAAGCGCTATTAAATTAATGCAACAGTTTGCTCTCTTTAAGGCAAAAAAGGTTTGGTCAGCAGGGGCTAGTTAACGTAATGAAAATGACAAGCCTAAATCAGAGACAAAACAGAAATCAGAGGACTACTGCATCACTGCTGCCAGGTGATCAGGGTCCTACCTGCCTGACGATAGTAGCCCATTGCTCTGCCTGTTTAGCTTTAATTTTGTCATTCCTCTCTTTGCCCGCTTGAGTTTCCACTTGCACAGTCTTTTCCCCTGATTCCAGGAACTGGGCAGCCAGTATGGGACAGAGGTGTGAGGTGCATTTGGTGTGAGATTGTTAAGGATAGTAGGGAAATTTAGGTATGGATGGAGGTTAAAAGGCACCAAAATAGGATCAAAGGGATTAAAAGATGTCATGATGACCGACCATGACAAAAGGAAGAAGGAAATATCACAATTAAACTATTGCTGGGCCATATTTCAAGCACAGTGGAGATCTAGTCCTGGACAATTGTGATTTTTCCTTGGCTTGAGCTACAGTGGACCACCAACAAATTTATATGAACAGGGTGACCGTTGAGAAAACTCAATGACTTATTTTTATATATGAAATATTTTAGAATCTACAATATTTTTCACATTCTTACATCATAATGCTTTGTAATAAACTTTAGTAAAACTGTAATATTTTAATTTTATTTTAATTGTCTATTTAAAATGTTTATAAAAATACTAAACATATTCAAACTAAATGGAATGATGTTTTTCACAATTAACTCCAGTTCAAAAGTTTGAGGTCAGTACGTTTTTTATACTTTTTTTAAGTCTTATATGCTCGACAAGGCTAAAATTATTTAGTCACAAATACACTAAAATTAATATTCTTAAATATTATTATAAGTTAAAATAACACTCATAAATGCATTTATAATAAATAAATACATTTTAAATTGTAATTTATTCCTGTGATGGCAAAGCTAAATTGTCAGCAGACATTAATAAGGACTTCAGTGTCACGTGATCCTTCAGAAATCATTTATTTCTAATATGCTGCTTTGCTGCTCAGGAAACATTTCCTATTGTTAGTAATGATAAATGTAGTTAAAATGTTGTTTTATTAATCTTTTGGTGGAAATTGTGACTTTTACACGATTCTTCGATGAACAGAAAGATTTCTTTTATGAAAATCTTTTAAAACATAAGGATTTTTTTGTAACATTTAAAAAACATTTATGAATCTTTTATAAATAAGAGTACACATTTTAAAAATATATAAATAAATACCTGACCCCAAACCAAATGTAATTTAATCCCAAATTTAATATGTGGACAGAATCCAGTTGCTACAACAAATAAATCTATCCAAGACTGTATTTCTTAGGTAATTATTTTAAACCCAACAGCGCACAGTGCAGGGATTTAGTTATGGCTTGAGAAGAGCCAAGATGGCTGCTCAGGGGCTGCAGTGTCACCCTTCAAAGTATTTCCTCTATGGCAGGAGCTGGGAAGGGCTCGTACCTGGTTAATGCTGGAGGCCCAGTGCTGTGCCTCCTTGGCCTGTGCTTTATCAGTGTTCTCTTTTCCTGCTCTGTCCTCCACAGTCACACTGCCCTCGCCAATCTGCCTAATGAACCGCAGGAACTACACAATAACAACAACAACAACAGCTATTACACATCTACCGCTAACAGGAAACACATTGGCGTTGAACACACACACACACACACACAAGTCTGCTAGTGGTTTCTTCTTGACAGTTATGGTCAAACACAAGTAGACCACAAGGAGGAAGGTATAACTGCCAAAGGCATAACGTATCCCAAATTATATGATGAAGCGTGAGTAGAGTTAAATGAAAGAGAGAGAAATATGAGCACGTAAAGAAATGCCCATGAAAACAAGACCAATGTCACATCACTTTATTATTTCCCACAAGTCAAAAATGAACCTAAACATGTATTACTTTAACCTTTCTAAAAAATAACACGGAAGTGCATTCTGGGATGTAACAAGATCTCTTGAGACAACACAGTTTTAGCATCCCTTAAAAGAATAACTCACCCAAAATGACAATTTACTCATCCTTACACCATTCAAGATGACAAGAGTTTGTTTCTTTATCAGTACAGATTTGAACAAATTTAGCATTGCATCTCTTGCCCACAAATGAATCATCTGCAGTGAATGGGTGCCGTCAGAATGATAAAAATGAACAATCAGCTGATAAAAACATTGATGACTCAAATCCATCAATTAACATCTTATAAAGTAAAATCTGATCATTATGATGGTTTTAAACCTTCAAATCCATGTTTGTCTCTATAATACATTAATAATTCTTCAGTCTTAATATTGCTTTCTCCAGTGATCCAGTAATCCTTGTCTGAATCATAAAGAAATGAGCATAGATCAAAAACAGTTTACAAACATAATCAGTTCAAAAGTTCTAAACAACTTTGCCAGTAATTAAAAGACTAGAGTCACATGGAGGTAATGGATTGGTGCGGTGTCTGTATGGATTCTCATTCTGACATCACCCTTTCACTGCACTGATGCTCAAAATCTCCAAATCTGTTCCGATGAAGAAACAAACTCAGCTACGTCTCAGATGGCATGAGGGTGATGATACACAGGGCAACTTTTTGAACAACATTGCTTGGGCACTTTCCCATTGAAAATGGGTAACATATTTCTATCTGGATATTTTAGATCAGTCGTGGGCCCCTTCTCATCTGGTTGCCCATTGACAGCAACATTTTCCAAAGTTGCCCGGCAACATTGCTCAAAAAGTTACCCTGTGTATCATCAACCTAGGGTGAGTAAATTGTCAGCAAACTTTAAATTCTGGGTTTAGGTGATCCCTTGGGACCGATCAATTCTGAGAGGTGACATTGGTGAAAGCAGAGCAAACTTTAGTCAAATGTCCTTCCAAAAGGAAATATATATATATATATATATTTTTTTTTTTTTTCCCGATAAAATTACATTAAAGTCTTTGTGTTGCTGCAATAAATACAGCAATATATCACAAGAGGCCAGGTTTAACAGTGATTTTACCAATGTGGACTGTCAAAACACTGTTACTGCAATTTAGGTTGCTTGCTATATACAGTATATAATTCATTATACCTGTGTGCCAGTGGAAAAGCAACATAGTAAATTAGCAAATGACTATTCTTTTTAATACTGAGTATTAAAGCTGAACTATCCGTTTAAATTTTGTGTTTTAGGTGCAATATCTATGCTAGTTAACTGTATCTCTGCATATGGTGACTTTGACTAAAGTGTTTCAGGTGCAGCTCAAAGAACAGGTAAACCCTTAGACCCTTCCTCTCACCTCTGTGTTCTGTAGTTTAGGGTCATCCACTTTGGCAAGGAGTTCATTCGCTGTTTGCCGTAGTTCTTCACCTGACTGGTATTCTTGTGTCCTGGTAGGAAAAAAAAAAAAAGCATTAAAGCAAGGATAAAGTGACTGTAACAAATTGTTCCTATCTTTTACTGCATGTAATGCACAAGAGACTATAAAAGCGGTAAAAATATATTTAAAAAAAATAAAATAAAAAAAATAAGTTACTGACTTCAAATAGTATTGTCTAGTGTTATTATGATGAGTCTCTCGTCATACTTTTAAGATATGTAAATACCATTCTTTGTCCCGTTCTCTTTCTCCTAAATCTCCCAGCCATAACTTCTCCTCTGATTGCTCCAGGTACTCCTCTGCCCAGCGGCCAGGGTCTATAAGACAGGAGGAAGGGAACTGAATAGTGGAGGTTTAATAAAAGACGCTCTACCTAATGACATCCAATGGCTTCTAACAGCATTATAATAAACCTAATGGCAGCCAAAATGAAAAAGCAGATAAAATCTGCTAAAATCTGTGCTAATAGCACATTAAATATATATTTACCTGCCACTTCATTAATGAATTCTCTGGTCCAGTCAGCATCAGCTGGATCCAGACCAGCTTGTCCAGAAGAAGCGGCGGAATCAGCACTAGACAGAAACTCTGACGCCCAATCTCCAGACAGCGCCAGAGCAGCCACGTCAGGAGCTGAGAAACGAAAACGTATAGTTACAGCACACGGGAAAGTGTTCAAATCGGGCTCTTATGTGTGTTTCTGAGCAGGCTACCTCTCTGTGGAGCTTGTCTGTAGCTCTGTTGATCTATCTGCTGCATTTCCTCAAGCAGTTGACCCATATCAAAACTGTGAGGAGGTCGTTGTGGGGCCTGTAGAAACTCATTGACCAGCTGCATTTCAAAACAACAAGACGTCATTACAGTAAGAATATGATCACATACTACTGACTCATCAGGTCTATGAAATATTATAATATCCAAAAGACCACATACCTCCTCTTCAGTGGCTATTTCAATTGGTGTAGGAGGAATCTGTGGGGGGAAATGAGGGAAAGAAGCTTTTTTAATACTTTTTTTAAAGCTTTTTTTTCGGTGAAACTAATAACTATTTGTCAATCTATTAATTTTTTTTTAGATGATTTAACTACTATATTCCAAATAATAATATTTTTTTTTCTGTGTTGCCAACTAATCATTTAGTTGACTTACCAGTAAATTATAACCATAGCTTTGAAAAATAGATTCCATGCAAATCACTGTATTTGCATTACAGACAAGGACGTGTGATTCCGGCCATAAATATTTTGTCATGGTAACAACAAAGAAAATGTTCTGTAACTTACAGTGGGCGTCGATCTGTGTCTCCAAGCCCCTCCCTCTTGGGTCATGTGACCAGTCAGTTTCATGAGGGGATTGGCTCCCCCACATTCCGCCTCCACTAACTCCCGCATTGCCATGGCAAAACACCGTCAAGCTGGATCAAACTAACACCTTGAGATATCTGCAAGTAAATATAATATCGTCATTAAAAGGTATGTTTTTATAAAAGTGACAGAAGTGAAGTGGTTTGGGGGTCTTAATCTTTCAAGGCCCCCCACTGTCTAAATCAACATGTGAAGGCCCCCAAGCCCTAGTTTTGAAAGGATTTTTATCTCTATAGGCTGGAATACACTACACGACCCAAGAATCTGAACAGATTTTAAACTACTAGTCATACAATTGCTTAATTCGTAAATAGTTACAGAAGAAAAACTGGGCATCACACACAAAACGACTGAGGATGATACACTACCAGACTTTAAAATCAAAAATACATACTAGGAGATGCGTGACCAATCTTGACTCATATTCTGCATGATTTATGAAATCTCTCAAACAAATCTGTGAACAATGATTCTTCCAATTGTTCATGATTTTCTGTATTGTATTGTAAAAAACAAACAAACAAGCAAACAAATTTCTACCCAATAAAATTGTATTTTCATTATAAAATACCTACTTTATTAATTTACATGACTTTTCCGGTCTAGAAATGAGACTAAAGTCTTCGTTTAGATTTTCTTATTTAATCATTCTTTTGTCTTAATTAAAGTCATTTTAAAGGTACAGTTCACCCTAAAATAAACAAAATGTCATTATTTACTCACCCTGAAGTTGCTCCAAACCTGTAAGAGTTCTGTTGAACACAAAAGAAGGTATTTCGAGGAACGTTAATAACCAAACAGCTGACGATAGCTATTGACTTCCACAGTATTTCTTCCCATACTACATTTGGAAGTCACTGGCGACCATAAACTTTTTACAATCACATTTATTCATTTAGCAGACGCTTTTATCCAAAGCGACTTACAGATGGTTCTTTTTGGTTACAAACATTCTTCAAAATGCCTTCTATTGTGTTCAACAAAAGAAAGAAATTCATACAGGTTTGGAACAACCTGAGTGAGAGCAAATAACAAAAATGATTTTTTAGACAAGTTATCCATTTAAGAGGAGTCCCTGACCTCCAGGCGACCAAAATTTGCAGCCCTAATAACACAGAAAGGTACCAGAATCACCATAGTGCCCCCAAGAGAGATATCCATGGCTTCTTTTACGCATCTTAGTCTATTTATACCGATAAAATCATGACATATAAACAACCTATAACAATTAATGTAAACAATTTAATCTCTAGAAGTGGTTTGGATGAAGTCCTATGTTTCCATACCTGCCACAAACCAAAGCGTCTCCAACCTGAACAGGGACTGAAAGACAATGAATCATCGGCTTGAAATAAATCCGGCGTGCTGAGCTACCTTTCCACTGGCATAAACATATGTTCCATCAGCTTATCCAGACTAGAAGGATTACACAGATTTCATTGTTCCTAAAAACAGCTATTAACAATTAACCAAGATTGCATGTGAACAAGCAGCCCTGGTTTACCTTCCTGTCGTTTTGCATTAATCCCAAATCAACCTGCTTCCTTCATGTAACGTTATTTTGTCACACTTGATAAAAAAAAATATATTATACAAATAAGAGTGTCTGTGCTGTGAATGACCACCGGTTGAACTGCTCATTAGATCACTTAAATTCTAGCTTAAAACTGCATGTCAGACACACTGTACAGTTCTGCTCCTATCTGACTCTATTTATATATTCAGTTTGGCTTCAACACAGGAACATTAGGTGCATGTGTGACTGTAAATGGCAGTTGCACATCCCAACGTAACAGACACCAACCGGTTAGCGATTCACTTTTTAGTGCTGCAGGTTTTGGTCATCATTTCAATAAAGCTAGCAGGTCGGTTGAGTCAAATATGCTGCAGACAGTTAGCTTACAAGCTAAATAAACTCATCTCACCTGCACAGGCGACGTTGTCACCTCTCTCTTCTCTCTTTCTCCTTTTATCCCGAGAGTAATGGAGTTTAGACAAAGACAAAACACGACCGAGCGTGTCAGGCTCTACAGAGACAGCTGAGGTTAACGGCCCGGTGGTTGTCGGTACCTGACGGGTAAATGTGGCGCTGGTGACCGTCCCGTCTTTATTTACCTTCCCCGTGTGGCCCACTGAAACAGGAGCGAACCAGCCACACAAACCCTACACGCTACGCTCCGGCTATTCACAGACGCGATTTGCGCCGAGGGCAACCGTCAGCAGCGCTTTGAACTGCGCTGAGCATAACGACGGAAGACGCGAGACATACGCTGAAATTACGTAAACTTCCTAAAGTGACAGCGCATGCTTCGAGTGACAGGTTGATAAGCTATTGTTTTAAGATTCAGGAAAAGGATTTTGTAGAATTTGTAGTAATTTTTAAAAATGCCGTTTTGTTATATATTATTTTAGCACTGTAACGTTAACTTTTTAAAATGAATATGCATTTGTAATTTAGGGGCGTATCGCTATAAACGTGCATACCGAAACAGAAATGCTCTGGTGGCCAGAAAAGCTCAAGGACCTTAACTTTATTCATTTATAGCATACAGTGGCAATAAATATGATGGAAGCTGGATGGAAATAAACAGGTTAGCTGTAACTTTAGCGATATTGTTCAGAATTCTGATATGTAGATGAGACAAACCAACAAAAAGGTCAGAGGATTTTGCATTACATTTGTTTTTATAAATTGTAATTTTCTGTTAAATTATGTAAGTTACATCCAGATAATGTGCTTTGTTATATTTGATTAATAACGTCATAATGTTACATGTTATATTTCGTCATAAGGCCAATATTATAATGAAAAAATAAAATAAAAAATTATATATTACAATAAAAAAATATACAGATGCCTTATAATAAAGATTGATTAGTTTTATATATCTTTTCCATGGATTCAGTTGAGTGTTAGTGTCTTGTTGTAAATTGACTGTTTATGTTATTCTGCTGTATTCATGTTTTATTACAAATTATGTAAAGTAGTAAACCTGTAAAATTAGCAATAGTTATAATAAAATATTTATTGGTTAATTAATTGGTTGATTATAAAAATTCATTATAATAGTTTCTAGACAGTTTTGTAGTCAACAAAGTTATTCCAAAGCATGGCAGACAAGGCAAAAATGGTGACATCTGCTAATACTACATTTGGTTTATTTACACAGACTTCACTGTATATATCACTTCACTTCGCTATATAAATACATTTTGATTGATTGTATATTGTTATTAATGAATAATTTAAGTCTTTCAAAATTGTGTGTTAAATATTTCATCCAATATATTAAGACATGGAGGATACAAAAATAAAGGATACAAAGGGAATTCATTATTTATAATTCTAAAACATTTTCTATATTTGCTTGTTTTAAAATATTGCTGTTTGCATTTTTTCAAGCCTGTGACAATAAAAATAACACTGACCATCTGTTAACCTCATCCATGTGTTTTTATTATGAATTTTTTGAACAGATTATTTCTTCAGACGGTTGTCAATAACAATCAATCCATATAGTCCATGTCATTGTGTCTATAAGTATAGTTAATTGTCCCAATGGTAACCATTGTAATAATATAGCTCATTAATTCAAATTTATCCATTCTTAATATCACACTGCAAAAACAACAGGCCTTTATTTACTGACAGTTTTCCACTGTACACTAACACAGACAGAGAAATAGTCACGGGAAAAAGAGAGTAGGAGTGCGAGCTGGAAGGAGGAAGGGGTGGCACAGTTGTACATTCAGAAACCAAAAAAGCAGTGGCAGTATCTAAAGAGTGTACGGTTAGAGAAAAGACAGGGGAAGAAAAGAGAGAGGGAGGATGATGGCAGAGGTGAGAAGTGTTCTAGGCATAACAATATTGTGCCTTTCTGTTCCACTGTGAATCAGATATTAACAAGTTTTTAAATTACACAATTGAACACACAAATAAATAGACATTCATCAAGCCAATCATTACCGCTCTTATTACTAATACTATTATTGTCATTATCACTGGATATTACCAATAGAGATATTAGAAAAGATACCTAGCCTATCTGAAAGTGTGAAGACTGAAAATGAACGAAAAGAATGGAAACGACAACAAAAAATGAGAATAATAGTTGTAGTCATTTGTATTTACATACATTTAAGTACAATCAAAACTGCCCAGGTTGAGCTAACATTCTGATACAGCAGAGGGCATTGCACTGTACTGTGTTTTTCGTGAGGTTGTGAGAAGAGGTGCGCAGATTGCTGTGTGTGTGTGTGAGCATTGTGATGCTTATTAAAAGAAAGCACTTGCATACCTAGCTGGAGCCTATCACTATTACGAAACAACTTTACTGACAAGTCCTCTATATCTGTACATGTGAATTTGTTCAAGGAATGTATCAAGAGACAGATTGTGCAGAGGAAATACAGCTTCTGAAGTGGTTTTGGGCACAAGACGTTATATTAGTTATAAAAGTCTGTAATCTGAAACATTTGGAGTCAATTAGTTGATATGAGTTGACAATTAGTGTTTTTATTATGTTTGATACAGTGTTATGAGCACATCAATTGGAACGGCTGTAGGATGAATGAACATAATTATGCCATTAATAAATATTGGGATCTGGGTTGAGAGTGGCAAAGCGCGAATGCGTTGTGCATTGTGGGAGTGTACATTCCAGAGAGAAGCATTGCATTCACAGAGGCTGAGATCCTATAATTGTGTCACTGGTGTGTTAGACACTTTGCATTTTCTTCGACGGTGCATCTGTGTGTGTGTGTTTGTATATTCCTGTGTTTTAAATGAGTAAGTGGTGTTTTATAGTATGTGGGTGTGGCTAATTGGCTCAGTAGCGTCTGGGGGTGGAGTCTCTTCCCTCTTTCTTGATGATGATTCGTTGGTCATCACTGGTATCGTCGGGCGAATCCACTACTTCTTCCTCGTCGTCACACTCTCCTTCCATATCTGCCGCAATTCCCATGCGGTTCTCATACGTCTAAGAGAGAGAATATAAAGAGAGATGTGTAAGATACCGCACATATCAGTAAATATGCAGATACACTGCCGTTCAAAAGTTTGGGGTCTGCAGGTTTTTGATTTATTTTTACCTTAATTCAGAAAGGATGCATTAAATTGTGACAGTAAAGACATTTATAATGCTATTAAACATTTGTATTTCAAATAAATACTGTTCTTTTTTGGATTTTCTAATAATTCAAGATTCTTGGAAAAAATTGTATCATAAAAATATTAGGAGATATAATAAGAAATGAGCACCCAATTGGCAAATTGGCTTTTAAAGACTTTTATATTTATATTAAGTCTTTTATATTACATTAAAAAAAATATTCCAATAGAAAACAGTTATGTAAAATTATATATAATATAATTATATATATAAAAATAAAATATTTCCCAATTTCCCAGTATTTTTCGGCAAATAAATGCAGCCCTAGCAAGTATAAGAGATTTTTCAAAAACATTAAAAAACCAGATCCCAAGCTTCTGAACAGTTGTGTATGTATTTACTTTTGTATTTATACCTCCATTGGGTTCACAATGATGGTGAGGGCCGAATCGTCCCATTGATTGCTGCCTTCTTTGCCTCCGCCTCTTGCTCCTTCACCACGGCGATGGATGGAACGGATGCGAAAGACACCAAGAATCACCATGACAACCAAGAAACCCACGCACACCATGATGATGACAGTTGCGGCTCCTGGAACAACTGTACACACGAGAGAGAGACATTATGTTTATTCTTTATATTTGATTACATTTTTTAAGGATATATAATGAGAAATAAAAGAGATTTATTTGATGTTATTATACTTATTCAGAACTTAAAGCCTTCTCTTCAGTAAAAAAAGACCATTTACTAAACATTATAAATAGAAGAACATTTTTATATACCAATAAATGCCCCCCAAAAATGTCTGACTTTGTACCTGAGTTGCGGTGTGGGTTGGGGAGCGTGTGTCCACTCAGTTCCCCAGTGTGATGGGACGGGTGGAGGAACTGCTGCTGGGACGCCAGCAGGTGAGACGGATGGTACAGACTGTCCAGAGAGTGCAGGAAGTTCACCTGAGCAAGTGTAGGAAAAAAACAGACAGAGAGAGAGAGAGTGTTAATTAAGTGTTGTGTGTGTCCACATCAGTGTCATGTGTTCAGTGGTGTTCATTACCTCCAGCGTCAGCTCGTTGCTGGTGTACCGGCCGTTCATCTCTGAGCACGACAGACGAAACCTCCTCTCAAAGCGAGCAGAGCCCTTTGCTAAGCGATAACGAATGGAGCGCAACACATCCTCGTACACAGAGATAGACTCCGCTCCTGAAAGAGAAGGATTAAAGTGATGCAGTTTTTCTACGTCCTGTTAAATAAATGAGAATGTATTCACTATGTATTTCTGCTAAAATATTTTAAATTAGTATGTGTTGCATTAACCGCTGTTCAAAAGTGTGGGGGTCAGTAAGATTTTTTTTAAATAATATTTTATTCAGCAAGGACGCATAAAGTTTATCAGAAGTGACAGTACAGCATTAAAATAGCAATGAAAGTAATATATATATATATATATATATATATAT
>JAUYWG010000051.1:6709535-6725249 GCA_034779775.1 Enteromius afrohamiltoni
TAAGAAATATTATCAACATGTATAATAATTGAACATGAATAATAAGAAATGAGCACCAAATCAGCATGTTAGTATGATTTCTGAAGGATCGCGTGACTGGAGTAATAATGCTGAAAATTCAGCTTTACCAACTCATACCAACAATAAATAACCATTTAAAATGTATTATAATATAAAACAGCTATATAAAATTGTAAGTTTTACTGCATATTTATTATTTAAATTATCAAAAGGATTCAAATAAACTTTGATGAGCATAAGAAGCTCCAAAATATATACCAGCCCCAAACTGTGTCTAACCTTTTTAAACAGAGGAGTGCTCAAAAACATATTTTTGGTATGGAATTTTCCTGGCATTGGTACTGAAATGTTTCTGAGATTTTAGTTTGGCGATAAAGCCAGCTCAGACTGACCATTTTTTACAGTGCTGCAGATAATAGTCTCCTCTTCTTTACGGGTTCCCCTCGCCTGATTGGCCGGTGGCTGAGTGCTGGCCCCTCCTCTTCGCATCCACAGCTGCAGGGTGAAATGGTCACCGGACACTGCTGAAGCAACTGAATCAGGTACTACAGCAACATGGGTGGAGCCGTTGAAGGAGAAGACTAGGGATGAATCAGAAGATGGTAGAGTCGGCAGCGCGGCAGTCCAATTGGTTGCAGGAGACGGAGGAGGAAGGAGGTCGACTTCACCCCTCACAGCACCTGAATACATTAAAAGCCTGCATGTTATTGATTTAAAAACAGGGCTGGTGTCAGAAAGATTGACAAGGGCTATAGAATTATTGAGTGCACCCTAATTTGAAGGGATTTTAATTCTGCAGCTAATCTAAAGAGAATGGACTGATTTAGGACATTTCCCCATCTGCTTTAAATGAGATAAACAGTTGGGCAACAGAGTCCGTAACAGATAAACTCCAAGTCCTCAATTTTCTGTTCACTAATCATCTCTAATCCTAATGAACGAGGATCTGCCATCATCAAATTCAAACCGTGGGCAATTTATCATAGAAATGAAAAATTCAGGAAATAACTTAATCTAACATACCACAGAGTCTGCGCACAGATCGATCAGAGTAGCTGTCCCTGTCACAGCCCTTGCCAATATGACCCGTTTGAAGCTCGACAGTAGCCTGGATATTCCAAACCGTCTCCTCACACGTTTCCAAGTGCAGGTTCGGGAAGAGAGGGATACTGCCAGAACCAGGAGTGTACTCTATGCGCTTTGTCCATCCTGTAATTCACACACACACAATCATATAAAATAACAAGTTTGCAAAAGTTTACAGCAGTTTTCAACGTTGTTGAATTTAGTCAAATATTTATAAAATGAAAATTATGTTTTTTTCCCCGTGAGAATAAATCAGTACAATTGAATTAATCAATTAATAGATTTAAAAAATAAATAATAACATTCAATAAATTAAATAACAATAACAGTAATAAATAGTACAAATATTTACCAATCCAGCCTGGCTTGCAGGATGGTTTTACTGTCACTATGACCTGAGCATCAGCCTGAGCTCGGTTCTTCCCACAGTCGAACGCTGTCACCCAGAAACTGTGGACACGCTGGCGTTTAGAGTCCAGTGGCTCAGTGTTCTTTATGTTTCCTAAATTTGCAATAGATAGAGAAGTTTACATACTCACAGGCCACTTAATTAAGTACGCATTCAACTGCTTATAAATACAAAAACTGAACCAACCAATAACATGGCAGCAACTCAATGCATTTAGGTATGTAGATGCAGTCAGTGCTGAGCAGTGCTGAGTTCTAACTGAGCATCAGAATGATTTTTCACAGACAGTTGTCTCTGGGGTTTACAGAGAATGGTCGAAAAAAAGAGAAAATACCCAGTGAGTGGCAGCTTTGTGGGCAAAAATGAGTCTCATTGATGCCAGAGGTCAGAGGAGGATAGCCAGACTTGTTTGAGCTGAGAGAAACACAACAATAACTAAAAGAAAAGAAAAGCATCTTTGTTGACCATGGAACAACATTGTGATTAGCCAATCAGATTTGAAGAACCAGTTTATAGTTTTTGTGACGTTTAGGCTTACATCAGTGTCAGTCATCTATCATTTCCTCTGATTTTAGGCATTACTCATGGGTAGGGTTAGGTTTAGGTATAGAGATATGGTAAAAAGTAAAATTTCGGAATAAAATGTTGTTCCAGTGTCAACAAAAAATGCTAACCCAGGAACACGCCTAATTCAGCAAAATCAGGATGTGCCACAGGCTACCTTGGTGACCATCTCCACCCCATTATGACCACAGTGTAGCATCTTTTAATGGTTTTCAAGCAGGCCATCATACCATTACAAATCTCAGATCATCTCAAACTGTTTTGACAATGACTTCACTTTACTCAAATGGCCTCCACAGTCATATGATGTGGTGAAATGGGAGATTTGCATCTTGGATGTGCAGTGGCTTAGTGTGATGCTATCATGTCAGTTCAAAGCAATATTTCTGAGGATGTTTACTGCACCTCGCTGAATCCGTGCCATAAAAAATTAAGGTGGTAAAGACAAAAGAAACAAAGAGGCCGGTAGGTGTATATCAAGTTGAACGAATACACAAAACACTAAAAGAAGCCAGGGTTTCTGGCTTGATAAAACAGACTCGGATTGGCAATAAAAAGCAGGTTTAATACTGCCAGGGACACTGAGAATATGATAAAGAAACCAGTAGCATCAAAATCAGCTTGAAATGAGAAATGTGAGCAAAAAAGAAACAATGCAATAAAAGATGACGGGGACGGGTGAAGGCCAACAGTGGACTGGAGGAGAGAGAGAGTAAAAGAACAATATTGAAGTGGCACAATAAATAAAAGGATATTCACACAGCAGTGTCTGGTTCAGCCTGACCCAAATTACGAAAGCAAACCACACACAATACAGCAGGAAAATCTGCAAAGTCATGGCTAAAAAGAGGACCTTTCTGCCTTGTGAGCCTCGCTCATTGTATCTTTCTCCCTCGTTTTGGTTTCTTTGGATTGGCCAGTTCCTTCTTCATCAGCATTTGTCATGTTACAAAATGTCGGCTATTGATCTGTCAATGGGTGCTTTGATCAGCATTGGATGATCAGGAGAGGTGACTATCTCACTGCAGCAACTGGACTGTTCAGAGAACTCCCCTAAAAACCTGCCTAACATCAGCATGCCACCTCATTTTTGAATTATTTGAAACAATAATTAAAGCAATGATGATCTTCACAAGAATAACTATTATAGTACGTATTACAATAATAATAATAATATGGGTATGAATGTTACAGGAGTTTTGGAACCTTTTAAAATCCTAAAAGTAATTTATTTGAATTCACTGTGTCCTAAATAGTAGCACATTTTAAGGTAATAATATTATACCTTTAATATTGCTGAAAACTTTTCACTTTTATATGGGGACTTACATTTAGGATAGCTCACTCAAAAACATGTTATTCGGTCTTTATTTAGTCATTCTGCAGTACACAATGGAATATATTTTCAAGAATGTTGTTTACTAAAAAGGCCGCTGACTTCCACTGTATGGAAAAAAAATATTTTGTCTGTAAGCTTTGAAAAAACATGGGGGTAAATCCTTTTTAATAAATCATGCTGCTAGGTGAATAAAAAAACATCCTTGAGCTACATACTTCAGTGAAATAATCTTCATTATGTGCTTGAAAGATTAAATTTCTTAAAACTTTTTAGTTAATAACTAAAGTGAAACTGAATCCAACCATAAAGTCTTCATTAAATATTTGATGAAAACTCCTGGCAACAGGGTAGGCATAAAAACACTTTTATATAGTAAATATATAAAGTTGCAGAAATGTTGATTAGACCTGTCTCCGCCCACAGCAGAGGCAGATTCATTTACTGAAGTACATTTTTCTTCAGGAAAACTTTACTTCACTACATTACAAAGCATAATGTCTTACTTTTTACTGCACTACATTTCATAAATAGTTAAGAACCTTAAAGGTGTAGTATTTGTTTTTACTCAAATAAATAAAATAAGTAAAGACTTTACTTAAGTAAAGTCAAGAAATAATACTTTCTAATCTAATTAAGTATTAAATTAGGGCTGGACGATTTGGGGAAAAATGTGTGATTGCGATTATTAAGGTCAAAATTGCGATTTGCGATACGATTTGACTCAACTTGCCTGTTATAAAGGAAAATGCACACACATATTACTAATAATGCTGAAATCAGTATTTCTCAACTGAGATACAGTATACAGTGCAATCTAGCAACAACTAATTAAACTAAATTGTACAAAATTAAACAACAGTAACATCTTTTCATTACTTAATTAAATTACATTCAATTAACATTAAAATAAAATAAAAAATGCAAAAGTACAGATAAATAAAACAAATACCCATTTTTATATTTTTACATGTTGTCCCAAAATATTTTAGCAGTATGTAACATATACTTAGTACATTTCTTTTGGTATCTCTTGTTCAGTGTGCCAATCATTTTCTCAAAACCCTCCTTGCTAAAGATGCGTTCACACCTGAGGCGACTTGGGCGAATATATCTCCCTATTCGCGTGTACTTGGAAGCTTAAAAAAGTTGAGTTTACGCCGGTTTCACACTGGCACTGCATGCGTCAACAGGGTGTAAGCAGTGTATATTTTTTCTGGCGCCCATGTTACCAGATGAGAGCTTTCACACAGCGCAGCAGGTGCAGAGACAGTGTTCGGAGAAGAACGCTGGGAAATACGACAGAAAGAGGCTTGTCTACAGCCTGCAGTACAAGCTGCCAGAATGAAAGTATAATCGGCTCGCTGCTTCTGATCTGAATACGCGCCGCTTATGCGTGCAGTGTACAGCCCGCGTGTTTTTAACGCGACCTTGCAGGATGTCTAATTGCGTCTTTGCGTTGAGTAAACATGTAAATGACTCGTGCTTACCGCTACATTCGCGTCTGGTGTGAGCAAGAATGAATGTCTTGTTACGTCCACTTATACATTTATTTATTTAATATAATAATTTAATATAACATTTTCTGTAACGTAATCGCAAAGGCTGACATCGCGATATGATTAATCGTGCAGCACTATATTAAATTATATTTAATATGAAACAGTGCAGTACAATATTATGCTTTGGATTGTTATGAAGTAAAGTTTGCTGAAGAAAAAAACACTTTACTACTGTTCACCTCTGATAAAAAGTGCATCAGTATTTTGTCAATGCCAGCAGTTGTAGTTCTCACCATCGTTGTCAATGGTGAAAGGGACGTTGGGTGTGATGATGTCATAGAAGCAGATCTGGCTGTACTGAGGTGAACAGTCGGCATCGACAGCTTCCACCCGCACGATACGATCAAACAGACGACCCTCGGGCACCGATGCCTCGTACCGGCGCTCCACAAAGACGGGAGAGAACTCGTTCACATCGTTTACACGAACGTGCACCGTGGCCCTGGGAAGACAGGGTTAAGAGAGTAAGAATGCTATGGGTGTGGTATCATTTTAGCGAAAGCAGATTTATAGGAAAATTCCGTTGGAATAGAAGGAACGTCTAACTTGTGAGACTTCTTGCTGTTGGTTCCGTCAGGACCTTCGCCGCAGTCATACGCCTGGATGGTGAAGCTGTGCTCCTTCTGGCTTTCACAGTCCAGAGGCTCCTTGGACCGAACCAGACCTTCTCCAGTGGAGCGATCCAACACCACTGCCTCAAACTGAGCCGAACCAGAACCACCTGGTCCGTTATGAACCCTAAACCCACAGATCTCCCCTGAAAAGAGAAAAATACATCTGCACTTACTACATTTGAATAAAATATATTTAGTGTCCGACAACCTTTGTACAAGTCCTAATTTAAAGTGCCATTTACTACACAAGTTAAAAAAAACACTGATGTGTGAAATGATGTGAAAAGGGCTGCTGAGTGCTCTTCTGGAAGTAAACACTTGTCTGCGTTCAGGAAGTCTGTCACCCTTAATCCCTGTGTAATTTGTGTAACTTGTGTAAACATAACATGTAATTACTTACCGGAGTACTAAACTAGCTGCTAGAAGCTGCAAAGTTGCCCCCCTCCCCATCAAAATAACCCTTACCCCAAATCCTTGCCTAGACCCTGTCATTTAGAAATACACTAGAAATATTACATACACAATTAGTGTGTCCTTTTACACTTGAGGCATAAGAGGTTTGCTAACTAAAGGTGCGGTCACATTTATCGCTGTTCAGAGAATATTTACCAGCCATTTCAATCTATGAAATCAAAAATTCACATGAGGGAGAACGGTTTTATCTATGCCTTACTAATACTAAATGCACAGTTAGTGTTTTAGGACAAATTCAAACGAAAATACAATTGTCCCGACATGGTTTCAAGAGCTTTTTTATTTCAGATGAATCCAATCAGTTATATTAAAAACTGTTCTGACTCCTCCAAGTCTTTCCATGGGGGTAAATAGGTGTTTTCTGTATTCAATTAAGAAGACATTAAATAAAGTACACGAATCCATAATAAAACATCCCTCACTTGGCTCGGGGGGGGGTTGAATACAGTCAACAACAACAGAGCAAAACAAAACGCTGGTCATGAATTAGAAGCATAAAGCGAGGATTTGTAATGGAAAATGTGGGTGGATTTCGATATAAGCCAAGAGGAGACTGGTTTTCTTTAAGTAAGGAAGAGTTGTTTTGCATTGCTCCTACATTTCCCAGAGACATGCATGCGAAACATATGTCCTATGACATCCGGCTAAAAGTCCTACACTTATTTCAGTCAGCAATAGTGAGAAAAAAGTGTTTATTATGTTTGAAATATGGATATTTGGATTTGATACAGGAGGCCTTTATTCGCCCTCCTGGAGCCGTGCGAGGAATGTTTTAATACATTTGCGCTCACTTTTTTTAAAAGTGTTTTGTACTGTTAAAGGGAAACACTCTCTTGCTACAATGATAGAGCTTAGAAAAGCCAGGACAATAATTAATATGACTCTGACTGGATAGAAAAGAAAAAAAGTCACATACACCTAGGATACTTCAAAGGTGAGTAAAACACATCCTAATTTACATTTTTGGTGAACTGCACTTTAAATTGATAACTATAGCATGACTACAAAAATATGGTCACATTGACACAAAATAGTCACTAAATAATTGTCTTTAGACCTTAGCCATCATATTTATTATTTAATTAACCAATAAATAAATACAAGTCTAAGAGGGATAGGAGTAGAGTGTGTTCAATAGCTTGTACTGTTATTTAACATACTAAGCTTTTTGTTGTTCAGAGTAGCAAATTATCAAATATCTAAACCTGATGGGGAAATCTTTCACCTCCACACAAAATTCCTTATTGTGTGGATTCTTATCGAAATGACTGATACTGAAATAGCAAATGTGCTTGCACCTTAACACATAAAGGTGCGACATCATCAGCATCTTTACCTGCATAGTGCAGCGGTGCATCTTTATCCAGGGCGAACAAAGGTGGGTTGAGGAGGACAGTGTTGTCGTTTTCCATGACGATCCCTTGATACTCTGTTTCGATCCATGGCTTGTGCTTATTGGCTGAGAAAAAACAATCACAAAAGCAAGGGACAGGTGTGAGAGCCACAGGAACAAGCCGCGATTCAGAACAAACAGCTTATAACACGTCATTATGAAGGTGAGTGAGCAGAGGTTCAAAGACGAACACAAGCAGTCCAAGCCAAAGGAAATTTGCAACAAATTAAAAAAAATAAGTTGTGCTAAAATACGTTAGCGGCAGATGGTGCAATGGTTCAGACAGCTGTACATATGCATAACACTTGCACATTAAGTTACAAACAAACCCATATGGGGATCGACTTAAACAGTGCGATGGACACACACAAAACAAACACACCAACATACACACAGCGCACCATGCCTCAGTGCTTTGCAGAGTAATTAGGTGTAGAGATGTTTGGCCTGATCGCACACAGTGAGGTTTATTGCGCCTATCACTCAAAAACAGAAGATAGCTTCTCTTAGAATGCTCTTAGAAAGACCGAACCACGCAAACCTTCATTAGACACTGTGAAAATGAGAAATCTTCAACAATAAGGCTGGCCTACTGGCCTCAGGTTGTTCTGGCTCGTGCTGCATTGCCACTATATTTTTTACATTCATTTTCTTGTACATTTAATTTTTAAGCCTTGTAATTTAAACATTGGTTTTCTGTGATGTATTTTGCATTGTTATGTATTTTGTCACTAGGATCAACGTTATCTAGCTGGCTAAAAAACACACCAAATTTATTCAAAAAACATTAAAAAGAATGATTTCCAAAGGAATACAGAATGTTGCACTGAGAACTTCAGTAAGCCATCACAGGAATAAACGGCATTTTAAAATATATTAAAATAGAAAACTGCTTACTGTTTTTACTATATATTTGGGAAAAATGCAGATTTGGTGAGCATAACATACTTCTTTCATAAACATTTATAAAATCCTACTGACCCGATATATAGTGTATATTTATATATACAATGTCAGTATGAATGTAGAAAACATCCACATATTTAACCAACTATTCTAAAATATATATATAGTTAAAAAATAAACAATATTATTTTGCAAGTAAAAATGTTGGCAAAAATCATGACCATATCCTTATTACTGAGACTTGTTTTAGAAAAACGATTAAATCTCTTGTCATATGATAGCCTATACTGCTAGACAGCGTGCTGACCACTAACTCAATGCACCAATCTTTTCCATGTGTGGCTGCATGCCGTCCACCCCGCTCTCATATTTCAAGTCCATCTGTCTTTTTTGCCATTTATCCACCTATCCCTTTCTCTCCCACCCACCCACGCCCGCGTTCCTCCCTCTCATCCCTCACCCAGCCCTATAACATTAATCTGAGCATCAGACCACTGGATTACTCCCCGGATTACGGACCGAGCAACAACGCTGTGCATCTCACTCCATTTATCACACGTGCTGCTTCCCCACACTGACCGGAGCATTTTGAATGACTCCGTCAACAGCTGTGACAGAGGATAGATAGAAAGATGAACGCATGTCTGTGGTCACACGGAGAAACATTACCCGCAAATTAAGAAATATAGCTCTGGTTTCCCACGTGTCTAAAAATAGCAGAGACGAGAATAGATAAGCTTTCACCCTTTTCTTCAAGGACAAGAGTCAACCTCTCACTTCCCCTATCTTTCTCACAGATATCCTACAGCATATATACATCAGCATCCTTTAAGTCCTTCTCCAAATTTTGCTGTCCCACCATCATCTATTCACTCTTATTTTGTTATTCCATCACTTTCTTCATCATGTTGTTTCTTCCTATGTCACCTTGAGACGCGGCCTACCTTTTTGTGATCTCTACAAAATCTACTGTTGTCATTCATAAAGGAGGCACACATTTATTAACTGACATGATTTCATGCTTAACACCCGTAACATACAGCAAAACGGATTGAGCTTCTGTTTCAAATGAACTGTATGTGCCAGAGCTGCGAACAGAAATGTTAATGCACTAATTCGCACTTAATCATCAACACAATGCTCAATATCAACATTCAAAAGGATGGAGGAGACTGACCTTTGTTGCCATGGGCAACCGAAGTCAAGCAAAAGAGGAGAAAGGAGAGAAAACTCATTCTGGCCATCTGAGGGAGGAAGGAGGGGAAGGACAGAGGGAAATAACATGCATTAACCTGATATGAAGCAGTTTAAGATAGAGGACAGAGGAGAAACAGATAAGCGCAAAGACAGAGACTGAGAGACAGACATATTTCCTCGCCTGCATTCCTTAAACGTAAACATTAAGACATTAAATAGCCTTGGTAAATGTGAATATTATATGCAATACCCTTGACATCGTTTTCGTGGCCTAGTACGGCCGAGGAGGTCTGGCTCGTATTTGAGATACAGTATGTCGACTATTATATAGCCTGCTGTACTTACCAGTGACAACCAGCTCTCAATAAAACCGTGCTATTAAGCGAATTGAGTGCGCGTGAAATTGAGAAGTCTGCGCATCCTCGCTCACACGCGCATGCAGGTGTATCCTCGCTAATGTAGCTCAAAGCCAGGTTTGTTAGCAGAATATCAAATGTTTCATCATGACGCTGTCCTCGAATAACATCTGATCTGTTCAGATCAATATAGACTATGTCATTTACGTGCAGAAGAATTTTTATAAATATAAGGAGTGATATATTCAAACTTGGATGACGGACAGATAACGTTACGTGATATAACCTACTGGTGTTTACAAAGCGTTGTGTGATAGCTCACTCGTACATCTCACACATATATGCGACAAACACGAATCGATTTTTTTAAGCCTGTAAATGAATTCAAGCGATACAAAAATCGCCATATCTTGTAATAACTAAAAAAACGAGAACGGTTTAGATGATATAGCACCTGTGTCACGCGCAAGAATTGAGTTATAAATATTATTTTGGGATCAAATATACGTTACCGTGAGGAGTGAGATGGTACCCCGCTCAGTCTCCTCTAAGCATCCGTCACACACTCACACCTATAACAGCCTGATGCCCGCCGACACACCGAACGCAACGGCAGGAGGAGCGCTGGGGCCTCCGGTGCCTCCCGAAACGACTCGAACTGCGGAAAGGAGCCAAACTGGAATTTGAAGATTAGATACGAAGAAACCAATGCCCCCGTTGTCGGCGGATGCCGTGAGAAAAAAAGACGGTGTAATATCCCCTCCCTCTCGCAGTTTCTTAACCCGCCCACACTGCGTCTCTCTCGCTCTCAGGACTCTCCCCCGGTGAAACGAGAATTTACAAATCCTACTGCGGCGAGGGCGCTCATTAATATTCATTAGCCAACCCTCCGCCATTGGACAGTAGGAACGCAGCTCATTAATATCTATCACCCAGGCAGCGTCCATTGGATTACAAAAGCGTAATTACATAACGAATAGATAATATGCGACGTCCAAATCGTCTCTATAGGTAGCCACCAAGCGAGATTAGCATAATCTACTTAATATTAATTAGTTAAGTATTGTTCATAGTATGAAACCTATTCGGTCCTCCCGTTTCAGGTCCCTAAGTCAGCGAGATGGCTGGCTGCGTGATACATCTGGGCTTCGAGGGAAGCATCTGGAGGCTGTTGTGTACTACTACTCATCGTCAAACCACACATTTACTTCCCACTTCGAGTTTGTAATGAATGTCATTTGTGAGAGCGTTTGAACTCCTCACTTTCACAATCTGTGCTTCGGCTCTAGGGCCCAGACTGCAAGATGACGTCATATCGGCTCCCACAGCAGACGGATATAAAACCCTGACACCACAATTCAGAAAGATCAGAACCACACCAGAGGGGGTTTTGTTAAAATCCAGCATTTTTTAATGAGTATTACAAAAAACGGTTTAAAAGTAGTTGTTTTTTTTCTCTCTCTCTCTCTCTCACACACACACACGTTTTTTTGTACATTTGGTAGCAGTAAGGCAGAAGTAGTTGTGTCCCAAAAACAATTTTTACATCCATAAAATATGCAACCACATGTATAAATATTATAAAACAACTTCGATGCTACAGTGAGCCTCTGCTCCCTTGGATTTTATCTGGGTGCAGGTTTTAGCCCTCACTGAAGAGTCATGTATATTTGTGCCAAGGATCTTCAATGTGTCATGTCATACAAAACAGATATGGAGGCAAATATGTGGAAGAATTACTGAGAGCAGATCCTGATGTGCGATGAGAAATACGCACCGACACTTTAAGGATTTAACACAGCAGTTTTAATAGTGCCATTGGTGTGCAGTTTACTAAAATACTTCTAGTTTAAATACTCTGCTCTTAATAATTCTGACACAAATTTACCATCACATTCATGATTCTGGTAAGTAATGTCGATGTTACTGTGGTTTCTGTTTCACTTGTGCTAATACACTGGACAAAAAGATTCGCCGAGCAACGGAGTGAATGAGAAAAGGTCAGATGGACAGTGTTAAATGGAGTGAGAGGACGAGATGACAGAATGACGATCCTTTATGAAAGTGTCAAAAAAGCTGTACAAAATGTAGTTACCATAAAACCCACTCTTAAAAAAAAAAAAGAATCCCTATCAGAAGTTGTCTGGTCACAAGAAAAAAATGGTTATAAAAATGAAAAACATTCATTTGTAATGCCAGCAAATGCTCACTGTTCACCCTTGCGTTTCCATTTCATTCTTTTTGTCTTTTTAGGATAAGTGAGGTGGAAATATTCCTAGCAAAGGAAAATAAAACAGCTTATTTGTTTCCATCTTTAAAATGCGTGCTCTGTGTCCCCTCAAAAAAAAAAAAAAAAAAAAAAAAGTGCACACATGACCTTGGTGATAACCAAAGTCAGTTCACTGATTAGACCGGAAACAGGAAATGAGATCATTAACTGAGTAACGAGTGCAATGGTATGAGCAGACACAGTCTAATTATTTTCAGTCACCAAATGTCAGTAAATCTTAATTAACCAATATAGAACCTCAGAAACGCTCGCATTTCTGCAGTTTTTAACCTTTTCCCATTACAGTCCACCCAAAGAACTTTCCAACGCACTAACATTTGTACACATACATCAGTGCTGTATGTAAATAGTAATATATTACTAAAGGCCTTAAAATTTGTCTTCTTCAGGCGCTCTTTAAAAGTCACAGTTCACTTCAGTCAAACCTGTGTAAGAGAAAGAGGAAAAAAGCTGAGCATTTTACATCTTCAGTCACATCTAAAGCACTTTTAAGTAAAAGACTGCTAACGAATCTGCCTCTCATATTAAAAAAGAGGTGGCAAACAAATAAACAGATGTTCTACAATGACCTGAAAGAAACACTGCGGCAGAGCTAGTGAAATGCTTTGTGAGACAGAGGGATGATACACTGGCTTATGGTCACTCTGATCCTAACTGAATCATCAGTCATGATCTAATGAAGTATGATTATGCTGCTTATAAGTCCTCCTGGGAAGATGCATGTTCGAAAGCCATAATTACGATGTGAGGTGTGGGTTCACAAGATTTGCCTTGTGAAAAAAAAGAACACGGCAACTGAATATCTCTCGTTGCTACTTCTCTCGTTGCTAATATCTCTCGAGTTTTTTTAGTGCTAGTGGAATTAAAAAAACATAAAGATGTGCACTATGCAGACTTTTACATATTTAGCTTTAACCAAACTACACAAAATAAATACAAACGTAATTGTTTTTATAATTAAATGTATGGTTAAATTGTAAAACAAGAATATTTAAAAGTGTGCTGATTTATTCATGCTTTTCTTCACATTTTTCATATTTGTTATGTCTTATCACACATTACTGTTCAAATGTTAGCGGCAATTTTTAATTCATTTCAAATAAATACTTTATACTTTATAATAGAAAATAAATTATGGTTTTTAAAAAAATGATATTTCAGGCAGGACAACTTCATCATATGTGACCCTAAACCACAAGTGACAAATTGAGATTAATACATTACATGAAAGCTGAATAAATTACCTAAATACAGCACAGACTTTCCATCAGGTTTCATTATTTACAGTAGGGAATTTATTAAATATCTTCATGGAACATGATCTCTAAATAATATTCTAAAGATCTTGATGGCAGATAATTTGGGGTTTAGGTTCCTTGCTGCTGTGGCCTCTGGCTTGCTTGGTTGGGGAGACCTAATTTCTAGTGATTATCATCGTTTTGATTACAGAGACCATCTCTGTGTCATTATACATTACCATCACTCTGTTCTACTATTTGATAATGATCAGTGCTTTGCTACAATCTGTATTGTTAAAAGCGCTGTATAAATAAAAGAGACTTATTGATTGATTGATAGCTGGAATGATTGATTGGTAAAAGAAAAATAGATCATTTTGACTCAAGCAGTATATGTTTGGTTATGGCTACAAGTATACCTGTGCTAATTATGACTGGTTTTGTGGTCCAGGGTCACATATTAGAAAGATTTCTGTGATCTTTAAGATTAGATCACTTTAAATAAATACTATATAAACTGGCCAAAAAATATTTTGAGTTTCCGCCTGGTAATTAAGATATTGTGATATGACCTAAAGCCAGATTAAGCCAGAACGGATTCCATAAGAAAGAATAAATAAATGTGACACACTCACACTCAGAAAAACAGTGAGAATAGAAAGATGCTAAATTTACCATTTTAATTAATGCTCCTTTTTCTCACTGCCTTGTCTTCGAGGCACGAACACCTTGCGGAGGTATGGCAGGATGAGAAAAGCAACGAAGAAAAAGATGTGACCACAGAAATATATAGATGAGTAAACCTAGAAAACAAAAACATTCAAAATGTAAATAACAATTGCAAATACAACAGGTAAGGATCAAGAACATCACTCTTTCAACATCAGATTCATTATTAACCAACTCCTGAGGAATAAGAACCAACCTTAAGCCACTTGTCGTAAGTGAAGAGGCAGAATGGCACCAGAGGGTATCCCATAAAGAGCCAGTGAACTAACTGTTGTACTACATATACAAATGGATACAGGTGACTCTGAGCAATAGATGTCAGCAAAGGACTGTCCCGCACCAGTGACTGAGCCTGCAAAAATATTTACAAAACAGTTTTATTACTTTTTTTATTACTGGTCTAACAGCATGTTAACTTGCTTATGCTTTAATAATAAACAATGAACAATGGTATATTAATAAATGGATCTTGTTCACATTTCCGGGGTTCTAAGGAATGAACAAACTCTAGTATTATAAAAGTAAATACATTTTTTTAAAAGTGAAAATATAAAAAACTACTAGATTTACAATTCTGGAAAACACCATCACAGTCCGTGAAAAGGGTCTATTAACATTAGCCTAGATTAATAAATGTTTCTTGCTTTGCTCCTCTGTCAATTTCCCTGTATGAGCCTGTCACTCGGTTTCCGTAAAAAATAAAGTGAAACCACTCACTCCGCACATACCGCGAGTAAACATACACAACGTTTCAATCTCGCCCAGAGCCAGAGTTCACGGAACAATATTACATTTCAACTTGTTTTCTTTTTCCCCAGAGAAGGTTAATGATCAAACTCTACCATCAGCATTCATCAAAAAACGTGTTTTGACTCGAGACAGGAAATGTCATTTGTAAATATTCCATCAACTTTCATTTAATGTCTACTGATGTCTAACACTTTCTGACGTGAGCACTATTTGTCATTTTCAAAACAGGACTGAGGGTGAGATGCTTCCTCATATACTCCCAGCTGTCTGCAACCTGTAAGAATGCGTTTTACGAGCAAACTACTTGCAACAACTGCAACTGCCATTCTTAAGTACCATACTGTCATTGCCAGCTGAATCTCACCATCTGTTTCTAACTATGAAAATGTTATACCTCAATCAATCTTCTCAAATGGCGTCAATAAGGCTTTTTAACACCAAGAAATTAACACATGTATTCAGATAAAAATGCATTCAATTGATCAGTAAAGTGACAGTAAATATGTTTATAATTCAACAAATTATTACCATTTTAGTTTTTTTAAATGATAAAAATATGTCACAATGACATTATTTTACTGTACACAAACATGATAATTCGGTACATACCACGGTTAGGTACATTAATACCCAAATATACATAAGATACTAAACATTATTTTTTTTATTAAATTATAATTTATTATAATTACATTTTTCTTTAAATCTGCCTCATAAAATAGTAATAATAAAGAAAATACTCTATAGAGCTAAAATCTACCTCAGCTTGACTTCTAAGCCCTTTTACCA
>JAUYWG010000051.1:6729186-6741397 GCA_034779775.1 Enteromius afrohamiltoni
ATGATATGTAATCGACTTGCAGCTGACAAAATGGTCCTGGTGGAGCTTGGGTATGTGTTGCTGCTGGTACATAATTGTTTTTTTGATATGTAACACATATCTTGACTGTTTCAGTGGCTACATTTCTGAATGTTGGATTGCACCATTGATTTGAAGAACCTGTGACTCATTGTTGTTGGACCACTGTGAACCAAATTGTGTATTTGTTTAGCAAAATATGACAGCAGTGATTCAGTAGCAATGTACTTTCCTCCTTTGATTCAGAAAACCAGATGAATCCACTGTGGCTCCTTTGTCTAACCATGTCCTTGTTTCATGCAATGGAGCATCTTTCTACAGATCAATAATTGATTCAGGAGGCTGAAGTGTCTTCTGTGCTGTAATACCTGAACACATCTGTACATTTGCATATGAACAAGCCTGTTTAGCAGCTACATCAGCAAGAGCATTACCTTTAGCTTCCATAGTTAGTATCCTTACAGTATTAGCTGTGAGATGTGCTTTCACTTTTTAATTTCTTTAGAAGTTTCATGGCAAACATTAGATCTTTCACTAATCTAGCATGCTTAATGGGGGATCCAGCAGAAGTTAGAAACTGAAGTAACCAAATTATGCCACAGTCATGAACAACCCCAAAAGAATATTTGGAATCAGTGAAGATATTTGCAATTGTTCCTGACGCTAGAGTGCATGCTCTGGAAGACGACTTGAAGCTACAACTTCAGTGATGGATGCTACTGCATAACCTGCTTGTCTGTTACCTTCAATAACTTTAGCGGAACCATCAACAAACAACTCCATTTCTGAACTGTCTATGGGAGTTTCTGCTACTTCACTTGTAGATGTGTACGTAAGCGTAACACAATCAAGAGTCATTTCTCCTTTATCCTCTAACACAACTTCAGTCATTGCAGACATCATACATGAGGATGGGTTCGTGACTGGTGCACGCTGTAAAACAATGTTCGGGGCTGTGAGGAATGTTAAACAATTTCCCCAGTAAGAGGAGGTGACAGAAGTGACTTTTGCTTGATTCATTAGTGCTGATACTTCATGAGCGTATTTTACATTTACCGTCTGTCCTAAGACCATTCCTGATGAAACTTGAAGAGCTAGATAAACTGCCTGCACTGCTCTGAGACATGGGCCCATACCTTGAGCGACTATGTCAGGTTTGCCACAGTATTAATGAACAGGGTGTAAACTACCCCCATGATCTTGCATTAGCACCAGTAATGCTGCCAATTCAGTTTTATATACCTCATGATCTGTTGAGGTAAACAAAATATCATCGACATATTGAATCATAGTGGATAGTTTGACTGAACATTCTGGGTGGGAGAGCCTGATTATATATGGTTGGGGAATTTTGAAATCCCAAGTGTGTCCACTGGTAAACTGTAAAAGCTAACCATGGCTGGCTGACAGACTGCAAGGGTACAGAAAAGAATCCATTAGACATATAAATTACTGAAAAAAACTTTACTAACTTTAAGCTAATGGTAAGCCATTACAAATTGTAGATGGATCTGCTACTAGGTGGGTGATTTTTTCAATGTGTTTATAGTCTATTGTGAGTTTCCATGTCCCATTACCTTTCTTGATGGGCCATATGCGTAAATTACAGGGACTTTTGGTTTTAACAAGCACTATTTAATTCAGCAATTTTTCTACAATAGGTTTGACTTCCTGTATAGCTTCCTTACTAATCGGATATTGTTTGGTAACAGGAGGGGGGCGTTCCTGTTAATTTAACTGGTTTTACACCTGTGAGAAACCAGCAATCATCCTTATCTTTAGCCCACATTGGATGATTCTGTAAAAAAGCATACTGTGATTGGATTACTAGTAGAAACTTGTGTCAAAGCAATTTTTATGCTAGCAGATTCTGAGGACATGTCTAAAGTTAGATGTACTTGTCTCAGAAGACCCATGCCTAGAATTGCACCTGTATTTAATGGAACACATAGTAATTTAGTAGTCAGAGTTTTTGGGCCTAATTGTACCTCTATGGGTGAGGTTTCTTACAAAAAAGAACCTTCAAGTATGTAGCTGCATCATAGTTTTTGTAATTGCTTGTATTTGGACAACAGAAGAGATAGAAGGAACACTCAATTCCCTCTATCCCTAAGATCTTCTCCTAGCACCACATACCTTCACTGAATCTACAGGCACATCCGTTACTGATTGGATGGCTAAATCTGTTTCAGAAAAAGCTTGAAGTTAGGATAAATGTTATCAGGCTGACTAACTACATCAGTTTTTGCTGAAACTTTGTTAAGGTTCATATTCTTTGTCAAAGTGGATATTCTAGCACAGAGCTCTTTGTTCTGTTCCTCTAGCTCTGAATTACGCGGAGACTGTTGTGTGGCTAGCACTAAACCAAATTCTCTGAGGCAGCAGATAATACCTTTCACATTTTTCTTACAAATAACTGCTTCAAGTACTTTTTTACATTTATCTACAGACCAAGTCTTGTCTGGAAGGATCTCATAATTCTTAGTGAACTCGTCTATTTTTCATTTGAATTCCTAACAGAGCTTTGAATCGCTATCTGACCACAAAGGAGTTGCGGGGCCACTTTTTTCAGTTGTGGGGATCAGTCTAGCATTCAAATTCGCTTCACAGCAAACGACATGTTAGACATGAGGTAAAATTAGTTTTGAGTATATCTAATAGGCAAACTTTGGTTTAATGAATTAGTGTTTATTTCCTTTTTATTCCTGTTTCTATTAAAGTACGAAGATGTGTCGTACAGCTCCATACAGCGACAATGATTTGCTAGTAACCACGACACTACTAAGCAAGCTCCTGATTGGTTAATGCGGTGCAAATTTTCACCAAAGTTCAGATTTTTCAATTTGAGCGATTCACACAAAATGCTCGCACCACAGAATGTCTAATCGCGTCTTTGCATTGACTAAACATGTAAATCACTCGTGCTTAACACTTTGCATTCGTGTCTGGTATGAACGCACCATTAATGGTCCTTTTGCATAGAGTTACACTCACCAACCATTGTACAGCAAGCTTTGATCTGGAACGAAGTCAAATCTTTTGTTGAGCTTGAAGTTTCAGTCTGGATTTAGGTGAGAAACTCCATCTGGGTCATGGCACCAAACATGTTGTGAACTTTTTAAGAGACCGGGAGATGTTTGGATATCTTTGAAGCTGAGTTTTCTCTTTATTCCGAAACTCTTCATAGCGCTGTAGTCGTCAAAGTCTTCTGACTCATCTCAATCGTCTAAATTGTCTAACTCATCTTAATTGTCTAACTAAGGCAGTGTTACATTGTGGTTTACATACATTTTAAACGAGGAGTACAGAGAGATGAGGACAAATGAAACAAGGAACAGCACTTTTCCCAGTCCTGATCTTATAGCATAAGTCTTATTCAAAAGCATAGGTACTATAGAAACCCTAAAACAAAAGGCAATGTTGAAACTTGAAATTAGCATTCACACTTATCTTGGGAAACCTGAAAGATGTTCAGGAACTAACAAAAGGCTACTGTCTGAGCTTCCTGTTCTTAGTAAATCACAAAATACATGACCTTTACAGTTTAAACTGTTATATGGGAAACTGTGTTTAACCTTTTATAAATTTGCAATACAAAAGCGTTGGTTTGGCAGAATCTGACCGAGCTGGGCTTGTTAGTCTGTGTGCACTCACCTATTGGGTGGTTGCCCTGGGACATCTGACATCTCTTGGGACACCAGGAGCTGGTAGTTTCGCAGCGTGAACTGAGGCCCTACCAGGAAGCCTCCATAGAAGTATGAGAAACCAAAGACCTCCAAAAAAGACGGCGTAGAGTTGAGGGCAGACTTCTTCTGGTCTGCGCTTAGCTGAGACTGTTAGATAAAGAAAATGAGTCAATTAATTAAAAGAGAGGGGCTGGGAAATTAGAACTGGCTGTAGAAGATATATCAGATATAAGATATACATAAATGTTTAGGTTGGTAAGATTTTTTGTTGTTTCTGAAAGAAGTCTATTATGCTTACTAAGGCAGCATTTATTTATATCAAAACACAGTAAAAACTGTAATATTGTGAAATATTATTACACTTTATCATACCAGTAAAAGTAATTTATTCCTGTGAAGGCAAATCAGAATATTCAGCATCATTACTTCGGTCTTCAATGTCACATGGTCTTTCAGAAATCATTCTAATGCAGATTTGTTGCCCAAGAAAAAAATTAAGCTCCTTATCACCAATGTTGAAAACTGTGCGACTTAATATTTTTTGGAAACAATTTTTTTAGGACAGATAACTACAAAGTTCAAAAGAACGTTTTTAAATAGAAATCCTCACCTACATGTTGTTTTAAAACTGTAAGACCTTTGTTCATCTACAGAACACAAATTAACTAATTTTTGCTGAAATATGAGAGCTTTCTGACCCTCCATAGAGAGCAACAAAACTGACACTTTCCAGAAAGGAAAACAATAATAACCCACGTTTACAACGGTACCATAGTGCAAGTTATTTTTGGTTTCTTTTGTCACATGTACTAATTTTTTACAAAATCCTTACTTCATTTCCCAGCACTAAAGGTGTCAGTTGCGTTGCTGTCTGTCCAGGGGCAGAAAGGTCTCGGATTACATCTTAATTTGTGTTCCGAAGATCTTACGGATTTGATGACATGAGTCTGAGAAATGAGTGACAGAATTGTATTTTTTCCTTTGCATCCTTGCTGCATAAAAGTATTTCCTTTCAAAAAAAAATCCAACTGACCTCAAATCTTTGTACAGTAGTGTAATTCAGACAGTTTGTTCTCTAGAACTAGTTATGCAAAGAAGTGTGATTCATCAGAGGCTAAATGCTTTCAATTCCGAAGGTGCTATAGTCATTCTGGTGAACAAAGCAGAGTGTATAAACCTGTTATTCCTGGTCCTGAGATCAGCATCAAGCGATTTAGTGAAAAAAAAAAAATATTTTGGAGATATATTAGGTGGCCTTAACTACTGTGTACTTATAATTAATAATTTGGTACAATGCACTTATTGTGTACATACATGTTTTACATTGTACATTTATTTATAAAAAAAACCTATATGTAATTACATCTGTAATTCCTTCTTAAATGACACTGTTGATCCATCCATTATACCTTAACGCACCCTTAAACCTAACCACACCACCAAACCTGTCCCTGTCCTTACCTGCATCCCACCACAATAGTGTCTTGCAATACAACATGAGCACAATAAGTACATTGTTCTTATATTTTTGAATCAAGTACATAGTAGTTAAGGCTGCCTAATATACAGTATGTGACCCAACATTTGTTTTGCTCTTTCACTGAAGGTTTTTTGCACTTCATCAACTTGCAGTAAGTCATTGGTCTCAAACTCAACTCCTGGAGAGCCACTGCTCAGCAGAGTTTAGATCCAAATCACACCTGAATGGAAGGTTCTTGAAGCTAAACTCAGTGGCATTGGCATTGAGTTTGAGAGCACTGCAGTAAATGATAATCAAGTTTCAGTCTATTATTACAGGTCTATTATCAGTCATCCAGTGATCTTTACACCATCAATAAAACACTGGATTTAAGCTGAGTAAGAAACAGCTTTCTAGGGTGGCTACAGTAACTGACACTGAGGAAGAGATCAACAGCGATATAACTGCTTACACAAAATCACATGAAGAAGCCTAACTGTGTCGAGCCACAGCTACTATTTATATTTAGACAGAGGCATTTCATCTGAGCCACAGATGAGCTGACTGCAGTATAGTACTAACAGATAACACAAGTACATCTCAGAAAACTTTCACTACACTTCACCTTGCCAGACATCATTACACTGATCCATAATGGCCATTTAGCAGAACGGCTGCTACACAACTGAAGAAGATACCCTGTGGTTCCCCATCAGTTCCTTTTGCTTAAATCATGCAGCAAAATGTGGCGCAGGAAGAGGAAAAGGAATGAGAAAATGATAGGAGGATGACAGATGAACAAACACAGCAAAGGAAGATGGCTCATAAAGTCACACTCACTGGTTCTTTTCCACCGTCATAGTAATCAAACGCTAAACCTGCAATGACAAAAAAAAAAAAATGAAATCATCATCAGTGCTGGCATGACATGAGACATACGTTTTAGTGATAACATATTTGGAAAACTACAATAAGTTGCAAAAAAAAGTGAAAAAAACACAATAGAACACTAATTAAAAAAATAATAATAATATTAATAATCATGAGATCTGGAATGAAATCCTGCATACTATAAAGTATGTTAAAAACAGCACGGCAAGAAAAAATACCTAGACAACCTACTACTTTGAATCCACAATGACGCACCTGATGCTGGTTGGTCATGTGATAATAACAACATGGCAGATGTAGTAGATTCAAATGTAAAAGTTCCAATTTAAATGCAATCTCTAATCAGGCAGATGGTTTTGAACACGTGTACTAAAGCAATTGTATGGTTTTCTTTGAGGTCCCTGATATGCACAAAATATACCATATCAGTTCCCTTGTAAAAAAAAAAAAAAGGTATATATTAAAAATGCAATTATTTCATACCAAGTATAGTTTTGGAGATCATGATCCGCACTCATGCGAACAGTCTGAGTGAGAAGGGTATATAAAACCGTTGCTGCTAAATTCACTATTGTATATTATTGTTTAACAGTCTACATAAGAAGTAACTCATTAAAGTAACAAGTAATCCCTTACTTTACTTTTCAAGGGAAACACAATTACATTAGAGTACATCGTAACTATTACACCCAAAACTGCTTTAAGTATACCAGTTTAGCTCACCAAAAGTACAATTAAATAGTTATATTAAGTACACATACATATATGTAAATGCATTTGGAGTATACTTAGCATGGAATAAATGTATTTCAAATACATTTTAGCATACACTGTAGTTATCTGCCAATATTGAGATTTTTTTATTTTTTATTTTTATACATTTTTATTTTGTTCATTTTATCTTAATCTATGATTCACACGATATGGCCATTATTGTACCAACATAGTTTGTGTTTGTAACCAAATGTTGATTTAAGTCATAAATAATTCAAAATAATCCATTTCTAAATATTTATAAATTTGGATTAGCAACAGATGAGGAAGATACTGAAATAAAAAGCAGGTCTCATACCGATGAGTTTGAGCGTGAGGACACAGTGAGGCATGGTCCACTTGATATCATACTCATCTGTAGCTGTGTAGTAATAACCCATCAAAAGATATATCTGCCAAACAAAAACACAAAAAACACCCTGCGATTGACTTCACCGTTTTAATGTCTGGGGTCAAAGCGACCCTAAAAGTAACTTTATAATTAACTTGGCATATTTTCAGATCTTTACCCAAGCTTGGGTCAATTCGACCTTAGCAAAAACACAATTACAGAAACCAAGTGCACCAGTCAGAAAACCTCAGCATGTTAACTTAATCAACTTCTATACGGGGGGTCAGCGTGACCCTGACATATAAATGTAACATTTTTCATGGCAGTGGGCTGTAAGGCAAGTCTACATTAGAGTAATAAAAAAAAGTCATGAAGTATTAATCTGATACTTCAAAGTTAAGCATGTATATATACCTGCGGGTTATATACATGATCCAATAGGATACTGATAAGAGCTTGAGATCATGTCAAGAGTGCAAAAACAGATATAGAGATAATGTGTATGTGTGTGCGTTGTCTCACCATCTGAAAGATAAAGCTACTCAAAACACAAGTGACTGTCCTTCCCATCAGCCTCAGCAACAAGAACTGAATGACTACGCATAAGAAGGAATGATAGACCTGAGACCCTGAGAGAGGGACATGGAGAGATGGTGTTATTGCATTCCAGTGCTACCTGACCATGACAAAACAATATAACACTAACATTACAAAGAATCAAAACAAAACAGAATACTTCAGCCAAAATGATAGTTCCGTTGCATTCACTCAGCCTGACGTCACTTCAAACCTCTTCTGAGGAACACAAAAGTAGATATTTTCTTTATTGAATGAGTAAGGACCTTTTTGAAGGTCGCTCTTTTCCATACGCGGAACTGAATGAGTAAATGCATCAAATTATAATAAGAGTGATATTTTCTAAGTCTATACAATTATCACTATTTTCTGCAAGGTGCAGATTAAAATTGCAAATGTATTCACTGCCAAATCAAATACAGCATCTTTAACATTAATTAGATTCACTCGTAAGACACCAGTTATTTTTTGTTGTTGTATTTTTGAAGCGTTTAGGACTTTTTTGAAACACTGCAGATCAATGAAGGTTATGAGTGAAAAACGATGCATTTTTTGGCATGTTCATCGCACAGACATACTGTATGACTGTGTAGCGCACAGGTTATATGGACTATCTATTCTTTTGAAATTTTGAAGTCTGGGAGACCTAGTTCCCAGGTTTAAATAAAAGATGCTGAGAAAGCGAATACTGTCATTTCTGGCTGAACTATCCCTTTGAAAATAACAAAAAGAGAAAAAAACAATTTCACGTCAGAGAGATTAACGCAATAAAACAATCACAATAAAGAG
The DNA here is from genome assembly GCA_034779775.1 of Enteromius afrohamiltoni. Taxonomy (NCBI): domain Eukaryota; kingdom Metazoa; phylum Chordata; class Actinopteri; order Cypriniformes; family Cyprinidae; genus Enteromius; species Enteromius afrohamiltoni. Next base: position 6,737,711 of record JAUYWG010000051.1, read on the forward strand.
AGACAGACCTGCTGTTAGATCCGAATGCAGCAAAAGAAATCAAATACACAGAATACAAGCACAAGTTAATTGTCACATTTCCCAAAACAACACTCATCAGTTTTCATTAGCTTGCTTTTAAACCTGCCACTCATATTCTCATTAACTACATTCTAAACACCAGGGGTTATCGCCATGGCAACAAAACCTCATGGCTCTCTGTCACTATCTTCTTTATGTCAAAGCCACAGTCACTAGGAAATCATTACCGCAGACTTCAGAGCAGTTAGTCAGGATACCCTTCATTTCCCCTCCATTATTCTCAAGGACACTAAACAGTCAATAACTTTACAGAGCAGAACTCTAACTTCAGTAGACTTTTTAACAAGTGACAAATTATGCCAGAGGAAATCTGACAGGGGAAAAAGTACATTTGAATAATTTTAAACTGAACTGTAATAATATTTCACAATACTACTGTGTTCGTAGGATCAAATTAATGCAGCCTTGATGAATATAATATTTCTTAATACTTAAAAGCCCAAAAATTTTAGATCAACTGTTTTCGTATTAGGAAACTGAGAAACAACATGTAAAAATATCTGCTGAGGTCATATCTTTGACAAAATCAACCACAGGAGGAAAAAAAAACATCTAAAACAGAATCGATGTTACATAATCTAAATTCATACTCAATAAGAAAACGTTTTGAACTATTGCACAAATATACCAGTGTTTGAGGTATTGACTGTGAGAAAGAAGAACCAATTTTGAGATTCAAGATTAGGGAAACTAGGGGAGCTGAAATACACTACAAACGCTCCAGTCTAAATATGGACCAACAGCCACTAACTGTGGGCTGCTGAGTGCTTGTTGGCGAGCCCCATAGTAGATCATAAGACTGACATGTGTGAAATCATGGCCAGTAGCGTGTTGCTAATTTAAACATGTTGCAATTTTAAATACACTAGATATCAGATCTTTCAGTTATTCACGCTCTCTGCTGCTTTATTTCTTTCTCTCACCGAAATTAAACGTGGCCAGTGCCAGCCCGGAGAATGTGTGGAAGAGATGAACAACTGTTGCAGATTGATAAAAGAAAAACCACCGGTACACCAGTGCAAAGGGATAACCTACAGGGAAGACAGAGAGAAACAGATTAGGCACATGATGTGATGCAATTGTACGTAAATGCTCCCTGCACCCTAACAGCCAATTGAACATGTATTATGGCACATTACAATTGTCTTCTGAGGGAGTGACACAGCAGAGAATCTTTTACATTCCTGTCCGTCAAAGCTTTCCCTGTTGTGCTTTGAAGGTGCGGATACTTAAGTCAAGCAAGAATATCAAAAATGGGTTTTTACAGCTGAACACACCTCTGAGATTCAAACAACAAATGTTTGTGTTACGAACAGTGCTATGAAATGATTAGTCGCATAAAAAAAATAAAATAAATGTTTACATAACATTGGTGTGCACTGTGTATTCTAATATTAATGCACACACGTGCATGTAAATATTTAAGAAAAATACATTGTTTATAGATTAAAAATATTTATATAATATAGAAATTACTTGAATATACATTTACACATGTAAATATATATAAAACATCTCTCTCTCAGATATATATATATATACACAAATATATATAACTGTATATATAATATACACGTTAAACACACATATTATGTAAACAAGAACTTTCATTTCAGATGTGATTAATCACGACTGATCATTTGACAGCACTAATAATTCATTTTTATTTTTGTTACATTTTGGGGTTTCGTTTTTAGTCACATTATTATGTATCATTTTTTATTTGCATTACTATTATTTTTTACATTTATATTTAGGTTTAATGTATTTTATTTCAGTTATGGTTTTAGTAATTGCGCAGCACTACAGCCTTATTTTATTTCAGTTAGTTTTCAAATAAATAAAAACTTCAAATTCAAAATGTTTATTTATTTTCCAATGGTTGTATTTATTCAACAATAACAGCTCCACTTTAGATGGGCATTATTTAAAAGTAATAAAATATACTGTGCATCCCTGGTAAAGGTTCAAATGTTTTAAATTTCCATTGTTTTAATTGTTGTTTTCTTATATGTGTATCATGCCACTTTCAATGATAATGGCATGATTTCTTTTAACTGCGTAGGAAATCCTCATTCTCGGACACAGTTCTGCATTTCCTTTTTTTCCATTTTAAATGAATTAACAAATATTTTAAAAAATCAGGGTTTCATTAGGTACTGGTTTACAGTAGAAATAGATGAATCCACAAAGGCATCATGCTAAAAAAAATCCCTGCATAATTTAAGCAAGTTTCACTGTGAAACTACATAGATCCATACTGTTAAAACTTCATTGACACTTTACACGTTACAGACACAGTAACAGTCTTTCCTCTGAAATCATGCAAATTTTAACTGGTCCGTACGCATCTGTTTTAAGTGGTTAAACAGTCCACTGCAATGCACCTGACCAAAGTACAGATCACCCTGCTATCTGCTCACACCCCAATTCTTATCACCCTGGAACCTGATACCTGGAAAACCAACTTCATTTGCATAGAGAGGTTACAACTAACTGTAGTTCAAGCAACTAAAATTCAGTAGCAAAATGAAAAGCTGTCAGACGAAGCTCTAACGAGCCTCACTCTACTTCCAGTCCGAACATTCATGGCAGTTGTGTGCAGTTAACCATGAAATCTGGCCTGGCATATAGGTCACCCTTATCGACCTTTGATTTTGGCTGGTATGGGTGTGAATGAAGTTGGTGACAGTTGGTGTTGGTAGCTTGTTTTTAGTGCTGCTGGGAGCATGTTGTACAGCTGTGTGACTTCAGCTCACTTCTAGTACAACTACAAGTAACTGTCCACGTTTCAAAGACTCCTAACGACACGCATTAAAAACCCGCAGCGGAGCCTAAAATATCTCGCTCGTGTGCCGTTCACTTACCTAATAAGACTGACAGAATCAACCGAACCGCCGGTTCGGGTGAACCTAAATATTCGGCTAATTTCTCCATGAAGGGAGCCGCCATCTTTAGTGTGGGCGGAAGTAGCTGCGTTGGGTTTCCGTGAGTGTGTGGAGCTCGTGAGATCTCCACGCGCTCCTTAACTCCGTCCAGCTACTCCTCCTCTCGCCACATCTCACACCATTCTAGTGAACCTTTACTTCCAGCTTTCGTAAACGCCTTGCGCAATATTTGTGGCTTTTCAGTTCAAAGTACCTCAATGACCCGCGAAATGGGGATGAAACAGTTCATTCAGAATAATGGAAACGTTATCTTTCCGTGACTTTAGGTTTGAATAAAAAAAAACAACAACAACAAAACAGCGACTGTTACGAAGGATATGCATGTAATAAACTGAAGGTATTATTATTATTATTATTTTGAGAATAAAGATAGTCTTGATATAAATATTAATCCCCGTCACAATACTGCCATCTAGTGTTTGTTAAATTCGTGGCTGCACTAATCCTGTTGCTTCTGCTCTGTATGCTTTTTCTATGCCTGAAAATGAGGAATGTCTTCTAGCTCTGTCTAAATTATATTTTAACCCTCATTTCTTTGTTATAATTCACCTCCGTACGTCTCTGTTTTATTTGCAAGTATGCTATATGTATGTAATGGAATATTAGAAATGTATTAAAAATTGTAAAGTGTATAATCTCTCTCTCCATATATGCATTT
>JAUYWG010000051.1:6764638-6781822 GCA_034779775.1 Enteromius afrohamiltoni
TTATACTTACAGTACATCTGTCAAAAGATGTAGATGTCCAAACATCATCTACACCCATTGAAATATATAAACCTATAAATCTGGATATCAATCATAACAAATCCTCAAATTAATCATCTTGTCTCTAAAGATTCTAGTCAGAAATATAGACATTTGGTCCATCATCATTTTTTCTTTTTGTGCATTATGAAGCATGATGGGTAAAGAAAAAAAAGTAGTTAAACAAAGTAGTACATAGTTATCCCAAAATTATCCCAATTATTAGTATTAAAACTGCACTCATTACAATGTTAAATCTAATTATTTTACTTTACTCAAAAAAGGCATGCAAACCGATTGCCCCGAAAAAAACAAATACTCAAATATGAATTTAAATTTGTATTTACAAAAGTTTATTTAGTGTTGTAAACTTACACAAGTTAATGTAACAGCTCCTAAACATCAGTCTAATTTACTCAAGAAATGATTGATATGACTAATCTAAACATCCATTACAAATGAATGATAACAATGTTCTTTATAACACACACATACAATTTCAAACTTATTTAAAGTAGTGACAGTTAAAAGTTAAAGGTATAGATTTTCAATATTCAGTTTTTACTTGTATTACAGACATTTTGAAACAAAGCAAAAACAATCCGATTTGGGAAATGCTTGTAAACAGTGGAGATACGATGAGTTTAGTGTGGTTTTAGTGTGGTTTCAAGTTTTTTTTTTCTATTCCATGTCAAGCATCACACTGTAAATGTTCTTCACATTATTGGGTAATCCAAATGTAGCAGTAATTCAAATGTAGCAGTAATTCAAATGCAGCACATGACAGTCCGTAAGCAAATGGTTGAGGCAGAGGTAGAGGTTTAGTCAGAACATCTTGGTTATGTATGGTAACCCTCGTTCCCTGAAGAAGGGAATGGAGACATCACGTCAGTGACCAACGAATAGGAATCTCACTTCGAGATCCAATCCAATCGTATAGGTTATGAATATAACCACGGTTCTTTGAGGGAACGAACACTGAGTCCGAAGACGCTATGGGAACGCCTACTGCGTGACACACTCTGAATCTGCTGTACCAACGTCCAATGAATGGGCACGACGTCATGGGCAGTAACGTCAGACCAGGAAGTATATAAGGCACATGGCGCCGGCAGGGGGTGCAGGAGGTATGTCCTCAAGACGCGTTGTGCGTTCCCTCAAAGAACCGTGGTTATATTCATAATCTATACGTTCTTTTCCGGGAACGTTATACCAGCGTCGCCATAACTCCAAGACCCTGCCCTGTGCCACTGTCTTATCGCTATTAGGGCATAAGGGGCCGATGATCCATGTGTCATCCGCATGTCCAGACTGTAGTACCAGACAGCGTGGAGGGGGTAGACCAACCTGCGGAGTTACAGATGTCCTCGACTGGGAAACCTGCTACATAGGCTGTCAAAGCCTTACCTCTCGTGGAGTGCGCTCTGACTCCCATCAGCGAGGGGCCAAATCTGCCCTCTTCCTCAGCTCAATGATCTCATCTGAGCTGATGTTCTCGCGCTCATCCAGATCATGCAGCAGGTCTGCCTGGAGCACAGCCATGATGTTGAAGCAAGCTGCAGCCTGACCTGCTGCGGAGTACCCCTTGCCTATGAGTGCTGATGTTGTTCTCAGCAGCTTCGAAGGCAAGGATGGAGCCTTCAGGGATGACGCCACATTGGGGGACAGATAACTCGCAAGTGTCTGTTCCATGCGGGGCATTGCCCTGCAACTGTGCTCATCGAGACCTGCTACATTTCCAATGTAATCACTCGCAGGGACATACACACAGGCCAAGAAAGGGCTTGCCCATGATCTACAAACTTCTTTGTGTAGATCGGGGAAAAACGGTAGGCGTGTGGAGGTGGTGGCCGAGCGTACAGCAGAGGCTCATTGAGCATACTAGTTTCTGCTGCAGCATGCGTTTCGGTGGGCCAGTTAATTTTTAATTTCTGGACTGCCCTGGTAACCACCTCCCACAGCTGCTCGAATTTCATAGACTGGGGTGGCTCATTGACACTCAGGGTCTGGCTCCAGATGCCCTGCAACATCTGGCTGCCAACGGGGAACAGAGGAACTCAACAGGGTCTGCTCTTTTGGACCCTCTGGAGAACTTGTGTTTTGCCAAACCGACCAAACTGAGGCCATTCTGTGTCACTACCTATTTGAAGTGAGAACACGGGGGGACCCCGGTTCCACACGAAGACTATAGAACAAGGATCATCAAACTCAGTCCTGGAGGGCCAGTGTCCTGCTGAGTTTAGCTTCAACTCTAAGCAAACACACCTGAAGCAGATAATCATGGTCTTATTAGGTACACTCCACTTCCAGGCAGGTGTGTTGAGGAAAGTTGGAGCAAAACTCTGCAGGACACCGGCCCTCCAGGACTGAGTTTGATGACCCCTGCTATAGAATCTAGCGAACGTGTCAGGGGTCGCCCCACCCTTAGCTCTGCAAATATCTGGCAACGAGGCACTGCGTGCTAATGCCCAGGACAACGCTACACTTTATGTTGAGAGAGAGCTCGTACACTGAGGGGGCAGGCACACCCTGTGCTTGATAAGCCAGTGTAATGGCATCCACTATCCAGTGAGCCAACCTCTGCTTGGAGACAGCATTCCCCTTCTGCCGTCCTCTGTGACAGACAAGGAGCGGGTCTGAGGTCCTAAAGTTCTGTGTCCGGTCAACGTAGCATCTAAGTGCTTGGACGGGACACAGCAACAGTGGGGTTGGGTCTGCCTCCTCCGAGGGCAGCGCTTGGAGGTTCACCACTTGGTCTCTGAATGGAGTTGTGGGGACCTTGGGCACATAGTCGGGCCGTGGCCTCAGTGTTTCCTGGGACACACAGATCTACCCAAGCGGCTCCGAACATCTCCCACATCAGCTGGACCGACTGGGGATGCAGTCTACCTCTCCCAGATTCTTCTTAAAGCGTGGCGTACGATAAGGGTGCCCTGTCTCTCCTTATCTCTTTATAATAGCAACACAATTTCTAAGTCTATATATCAAAGAAAGCCCTTTAAAGGGAATTGGTATAGGAAACACAGAGATAATTATCAGTCATTTAGCAGATGACACCGTTTTGTTCCTGGGAAGACTCTCTCCAAAGTCCAATAGTACTGACTCTCCAGCTCTTCTCCAAAGCTTCAGGTTTACAGCTTAACAAATGCAAACTATTACCAGGTAAAAATACAATGACTTCTTCAATTGGTAGTATTCCTGTCAAAGATTGTGTAACATACTTGGGCGTAAAAATGACCAAAAATTTGAGATGCTCTGCAAACTTCAATCCAATTATTGCAAAAACAAAGAAAAGGTTTAACTGTTGGCTGCAGAGAGACCTGTCTTTGAAAGGCAGAGGATTGCTTGTGTAGGCAAAGCGTTTGTCTTGCCTTACTTATGCCGCTCAGTCATTTTGTCTTGTAAAACTACTTGGCCTACTAAAGTCTACTTGTAAAACAATAGATGCAATGTTATATAATTTATTATGGAAAAACAAACCCCATTACTTGAAGAAGTCAGTGGTAATAAATTCTCACAACAAAGGTGGCTTAAACATTGATTTTAATATTTTAAATATTTAAATTTTAAAAGATAACCTGGCTTAGTCGATTTTTTAAATATCCAACCTCTGTTTGGAATATATTCACCCAGATAGTTTCTTCACAGCTTGGTGGAGCAAAATTTGTTTCAAAATGTGCAACTATGACATTCAAAAACTCCCTGTCAAACTGTCACAGTTTCACCAGTAAATTCTTCTTGCATGGAATCTTATGTACAAACACAACTTTTCTCCCCAACGCTGTTATATATGGAACAACAAGAATATTTCATTTAAGAAAAAATCTTTATTTTACAAAAACTGGTTCAGCAATGGCCTATTATTTGTTGGCCAACTATTTGATGAAAATAGTATGCTCTTTAGATATTCAGAATTTTTGACTAACCGTCTTTTCTGTAGTAATAAAACTGAAACTATTCTTCACTTATTCTGGATATTCAAGTATACTCAGCAAATATGGAAACATGTTGGCTTGTTTATCTAAAACATCATCTTCAAAGACTTAAAATTAAACCTCAAGATGGTTCTCTTCGTTTTTTTGAAGGCGATTCAAATGTTTGTTTTGTTATAAACCTAATTTTCTATGTATGTAGGTTTTATATACATAAATGCAAGTTCTCTAATTGCACACCTACTTTTTTGTGTTTCTACAAGCAATTAAGCAATAAAACTATTTCAACATCTTATAATAAAAAAGCAATTAGGACCTATTAAATTTGTACAAGCTACAAGCTTATAAATATACTTAATCTCTAATTTATCTTGTACCCTCTGCTTTTATTTATTTATTTTTCTTTCCTTCTATTTTTTGCCTTTTAATTATTCTCATCTATTTTACTGGTAATTATTTTTTTTATTATTATTTAACCTCTTGTCTGATGTTGGAATACATTTATTTATTTATATTTTTGTATATTTTTCAGGCGGCCTGAATATTCTTAGTAAGGCTTAGCCTACTCATAGCAGCAAGTAAGTCATTTTACTCATCAAAAATGATCTGTAACTTAATGAATCCTAGTAAGTATAACAACTAAGTAAAGGTAACTAAGTATATATAAGTAAGGTATACTATTGGATCATGTATACAAAGCCTGGTAATTTGCATTTGGTTATTTTGAATTGCTTATACTTTCTCTAAAATGTTATCAACAATATATTGCTTGATTAAACTTTCACCTTTATATTTAACAATGCAGATACACAGTTCAAGTTTGTCTACTCAGTACAACACCTAGATATCACCATATTATAAAATATAGGAATGTCATATCACCCAAACATTACTACTTGATCTTGAGCCATTTCTACATATACTTGTTATCTGGGGAATCCACATTTTCTTCCTTTACACATTCTATACTCTGGCGAATGAGCTGCCAGAATTTCATTGGGTCATTCAGGATTTTAGGCCTGTCTTGCGCAGTTAAATTGGTTTGAAGTGGATGACTTCCTGGGTGACTCTTGCCTGTTTCCTTCTCCTTAGATAGTTCTCTCGCCTTTGAGAACACGTTAATGTAGCGTCTCATCTTTTGCAACAATGGGTCGTTGCGATCCTCGACTCTGAAATCATTAGATATTATGAATATAATACAACAAAATACAAGTGCTTAGTAATGCTTTTGTATTGCAGCTGAGATTAAAGGCAACCTTACCGGAGATACCAGCGCTCTCCGAGGCCAAGCACCAGACCACTGACCCCAAGTCTTGGCCACAGGCGCAGTGGTAACCTCCGTTCCAGCATCAGAGTAGTGGCCACCACCTACGAACACAGAAACCATTTTTCATCCAATGTGCTTCCAGAACAGTTTTTGTGGGACTGTACTAGCTACACCACCAACCTGGGTCCTCCAGAGCTCATCACGTTCCCCGGTGATCCTCCACAGAGTGTCGCTCATCATGGCGATCACAAGGTTGAACAGGAGGATGTAAGCAATCACACTAAAGCAGATGTGGACACAGAACACCACTGGATGGGTGTTGAGTGTAAAGTCCACTGGCAAGTTAATCAGACCGGTGCTCACTTCAAACTGAGAGAATATGGTGACGGGAAGTGAGCTGTATAATGGTATAGAATAAGGTTCTTGGGTCATATAAAACATCCACAAGCCTGAGGAAGAAGATGAGGAAGTCAGTATTTACAAACTCACTTATGATATGAGTATCGTTTGAAGCAGTTGCATTTGAACTAACCAGTAGAGGTTGCAATGATAAAGATGAGGCACAGCCAAGTATACTTTATCATATCGCCAAATATAATCTGCAAAAGAACATCCCCACATGTACGTTATAAAGCTATACTGGCTCTACAAACCAACAACAGTGAGAGGCCCCCTCAGTCAAATGCCCCACCTTCTGAATCACAATGACGTAGGGTCCCAGCATCTCAAAACCTCGGGAGAAGTACACAACGTTGGACCAGCCGAGAACCAAAGCGCAAGACATCGGCACCAGCTCTGTTGCCACTCCAGTGGTCCGCAGCACACACAAGATCACAACCAGACTCGCGTAGCTAACCCTGCCACAGAAGTACAAGAAAATGAAGTGTGAGTGTCAAGCTTTTGTCATTCAAATGATGGTTTGTGCAGGGGTTTCAAATGTTTTGAAGCCAAAGACCCTCCAATATGAATATATTCATTTGCAAGGAAACCCTTTCCTGTAATATAAAGAAACAATTTTTTTTGTATGCAAAATGTTTTTTTAAAAAAAACTAATTATGCTGTATGTTAATATTTGAACATTTATTTCATTTTTATTCATTTTATAATTTTCATTTCATTTGAAAATTCATTTTATTTAGCTTTGCCATCACAGGAATTCATTTAAAATAGGTCAAGCAATAAGAAGCAATTAGTTTAAGTTGTAATAATATTTTACATCATTATCTATTGTATAAAACAATATGAACTTACAAAGTGACATGGAAGGGTCCTCCGAGGGCAGACTGTCCAAAATAGCGTTTAGCCCCCACTTTCAAAATACTGGGAATCTGGAAATAATTCAGTATGTTTGTTTTTGGCATATATTGCACATGTTATTAATAATAATGTTTCTACTGTCCAACTAAATTTTGCAGACCTCTATCAGCAGAATAACGATGGCTCCCATGACGCTGATAATTTCTCCAACTAAACGTAGATAATCTTTATAGGTCTGATAGCTCTCCTAAACATAAAAAAGACATTACTGTAAGTTTTTGCAGACACACACACACACACATACATATATATAAGCCTATGTAAGGAATAATTGACAATGGCCATTGAATTGAAAAAAATGTATTAATAATAATGTGCATTATTTTTCAAATAATTCAACAGCCCAGAGTCAATTATTCCGCTTATATTATGGTTGCCACACCTCAAGACATCGTTAAGATGCTATATGTATAGTCAAAAGAAATAAAAGAAAAACAGCTTGCCATATGTAATTCAATTAGAGATATCTCTAATTCAATTAAGATTTGGAAGATATCTTGACTTGGAATTGTGGATATCTGAAATTATATTTATGGATAGTCAAACATTTAAATGCTAAAACGCTTGCCATAACATGCACATACCAACAAATACATTCTTGATATCAAGAATGTAATTGTTGATATCAGAAATTACCCTCCCAATTTTTGATGTCAATAATTAAGTTACTAATCAACAACAAAATTTTGGATATCAACAATTACATTACAATATCTTACAATATATTACAATAATTGTTGATATCAACACTAGTAAACATGTGGTTACTGAAATCAAAAATAAAGGTTTTTACTAGTAAGAAATTAATTCTAGATATCAACAATTCATTTTGAATGGCAGCCTATGGAGACATTTAACTAGTGAAAATACAATTACATATATCAACAGTTGAATTCTTGATACAAGAATTAAATTGTTGATATTATCATTTAGCATTTTAACTAGTGAAAATTGAATTGTTGATGTCAAGAATTAACATTTTTACAGAGCAGCCCCAACAACAATATTAATGTGTGTGCATCTCTGAGGGAGAGAGAGTGGGAGAGATAGAGCATGTGTTTGTGGTACATAAAAAAACATAATTTTGTGGTAAAACATGGTGTTTGTTTCGGTATTGCAGCCTCTTTGTTGTCTTTCGAGATCGGGTTTTTTCCCAATGTATTCAGAGGCCAGACAGCAAGACGATCAAGGGGTTATGCATACGGTTTGAGATAAAAATTAAATCGAGCTAAAATCCTGCAACATCGCATAGAGCACAGTAGGATTACACATTTATAAATGGTTAAACGCACTTTAAAGTTATGTATTTTGCTATTAACAGGAATCTCATAGTGAGACAGTAGTCTTTTATTAGCTTCCAGAACATTTGTTTAAGTGTGAATGCCAATCCTTTCAAGCTTCAGCTGTGCCTTTTGCTTTAAGGTTTTTTTATAGCACCTGTGCATTTAAATAACACTTACACTAAGTAGATCTGGGAAAAGTCCTGTTTAAACAAAAGTTCCTATTCTGTATTTGCTATTTGTTCACACCTGTATGTACTCCTCCCACTTCAAACCGATATATTCTGCTGTGCTGAGAGACAATTTAGATTACTTTGAAGACTACAGCACGGACAGCATCTTCAGAATAAAGAGAATTTTGCTTACAATCCAAAGTGTCTCACTGGTCTCTCTGAAAGAAGTTTCACAGCACCTTTAATTACTATATTTATTTGTTTGCCCAGTGTCGTTGTGGGTTTTGGTTATTTTGCTGTTGTAAGGATAGACATGTATATATATATCTTGTAACACCTTTGAAATAACAGAAACCATTTGGCCATTTGAAACCGTAATGCGGTCAAAGAACTGCATTAAACTATGTTCGCTGTACGGTTCCTTGAAAATAATACCTTAAAATGTTAAACAGCCTGTCAGATTCAATCATTCAATGGCCCCATACTATAAGCTTTGATATACTGAAAAATAAACATAAGAATATTTCACACTATAAGACTTTTCTGCAATTTTATGGTTTGGTCGTTGTCTTCTTTGGTGTAATTTTCAGGAATGTCCTTCAGGGGTCGGTTTACACAACACAAAGTGAATATGCTGATATACAGCACGTACACCAGCATCAATAACCTGCAAACAGATCAGAAACAGAGCAACATCATCATAAACACCACTGCTTTTAAAGTGAAATATTTCTTGATTAACTCAGACAAAATGCTGAATATGTGGAAAAGCATGAATGTTTTGAAGCAGGGCTGTCCAAACTGTGTCCTGGAGGGCCAGTGTCCTGCATATTTTAGCTCCAACCCTAATTAAACACACCTGAAGCAGAAAATCAAGCTCTTACTAGACATGTTAGAAACTTCCATGCAGGTGTGTTGAGGCAAGTTGGAGCTACTCTTCTGGACACTGGCCCTCACGACCGAGTTCGGACTGTCTTGAAGAGTCAGCTGAAGAAAGACAGGTAAAACAGGAACAACATACAAGTGCATACAAGTGGAAAAGTTCATTTATTTCAGTAATTCAACTCAAATCGTGAAACCCGTATTTTAAATAAATTAATTGTACACAGACTAGTCGTTTATGTCTTTGGTTGCCTTTCAGTTGGTCAGCCTGAGTCACGTCGAATATGACCGACCAATTGGGATCTCGCTTCGAGAGACCAATCTACTTTGCATGTATTAAAACGCCCATGTATTAAAATGCGCAGCTGATCACAGCGTGAGTATAAATGAGCAGCTGGTGCAGTGCATATTCAGCTTTTCTCTTAGGAGCCGAGCACACATGTGTTCAGCTCTCCGTTCTACTTTGGACAAAGAACAAGTGGCTGGTGTGACGGTGTCTTCAGTGGTGGTAGTTTCTGTGTCAAGTGGGTTGCCACAGCAGGCTGCACTGCCCCCACTGGGTCCTCACACTGGAGCGGTTGCTAGCGCTGGGCAGGGAGATCCCGTGCTCTCCTCCCGGGCCTGTAGGCACCTGTCGGCTCTGATCAGCAGTGCTTTTGCGGGGGGCCAGAAAGTTGAATCCTCCACGGCCCGCATTGTACCCTCTTGGGATCTGTCTCTAGTGCTAAGAGCCCCATTTGAGTCTTTGCCAACAGTCAAGTTGAAGTTTCTCTGAATAAAACTTTGCTTGTGCTCGCACTTACCTCCATCAAGATGGTAGGGGAGCTGCAGGCATTTTCAGCTGACAAATCGTGCCTTGAGTTTGGGCTGTCGGATTCCCAGGTTACTGAGGCCGTGGCCCAACTACGTGCCCAAGGTTCTCACTACTACATTTAGTGATCGTGTGGTGAACCTTTAAGCGCTGCCCTCAGAGGAGGCAGACCCAGCTCTAGCTTTGCTCTCGTCCGAGCACTAAGATGCTACGTTGACCAGACACAAAGCTTCAGGACCTCAGACCAACTCTCTTGTCTATCATGGAGGCCGAAAGAAGGAAATGCTGTGTCCATGCAGAGGATGGCCCACTGGATAGTGGAAGCTATCACCCTAGCCTACCAAGCACAGGGTGTGCCCTGACCCCTCAGGATGTGAGGCCACTCAATAGGAAGTGTGACATCATCCTGGGCGCTGGCATATGGCACCTTGCTGGCAGATATCTGTAGAGCTGCAGGCTGGGTGACCCCTAACACGTTGGCTAGATTCTACAGCCTCCGCGTGGAACCGGTATCCTCCTGTGTTCTCACCTCAAACAGGTAGAAGAACTGAGAGGCCCGGTTTCGGGTCAGCTTGTTAACTTCTCCAGAGTGTCCATATAATAGACCCTGTTGAGTTCCTCCGTCCCCTTTGGCAGTCGGATATGGTGTAGCATCGGTGCCAGGCCTTCACGATGTATCCCTGGGATCCGGCAGAGGGCTGGGGTCCATATGGAGTACCCGAGAGGACTCTACATATGTATTTCCACGGTTAAGACCTAGAGTCCATGTTTTCCCGGCAGACCTTCTGCTACCTTAAGAGGGTTCAATCACCTCCAATATTCCATATGCACTGAAATACTGTCCATATGAGTATTCATCCTAAAATCTTCAACGGGAAGGCTGGACTTCCGTGCGTCTCTGTTCAAATAGTATGGGGACGTTCCCAGTGCTCCAGTCTTACTGAATGGGTAGTGCTTTGAGAACAGTAACAGGCCTCTTGTGGTGAGTCCTGGACTATGCCAGACAGAGGGGGCTTGGGAGACTCCCGCAGGACACTGGAAGGGGCAGCATTCATGCCGTTTTGGTAGGGATCTCAATTCATCGGTCATATCCGACATGACTCGGATCGACCAACTAAAAGGAAACATCTCATTACGTATGTAAACGTCTCATTGCGTATGTAACCCTCATTCTCTGAAGAAGGTTTACTTGATAGAAATGGATAAAATAGCATCTTTATTTAATTTGACAGCTGCAAATATTTTTAGTTTATTAATTAAAAAAGTATAATTAAAGTGACACCTGAAGTAATGTTTCCCATACAGATTCCACTTCAGTCTGATAAGCTGTCGAACTGGAGTCAACTCAAGAATCTGTCTAGCCTGAGACAGGAGAGCATACACAAAGCCCTTTGTTAAAAGATGATCCAAGAATAGCCCGGTGACAGCAATTTCACTCTGTTAATGTTTACAGCATGTCGTAACATGTCCTGCGCACATTTACACACCTCTCTTTTCTGACTGCTCACAATGATGTCAAGCACAGAGAGATCATCCTCCCTGGAGTCAATCTCAGTGAGGTCAAAAAGGTTGGAGGACAATGGTCCCAGACTCCAATGAACAACCCGTCTGCGGTTAACCAAGTGCTGGAAGGCCTGTGTGACATCATAACAACGTTAAGCAGTGTTCCTTAAATGTAGAAAATTATGTAACTATCCAGTTCTGTTCTAGATCAAGATGCATGTAAAGATCTCTCTCTTACCATGAGGTTCCCCTCCTTTGCAGCAAGTTTGAAGGGTGTGAGGCCTCTGTAGTTGGGAACCATGTCGAGAGGGATAGCGGGGTTCAGAGCTGCATCTTGTGACATCAGCACATCAAAAATATGACATGCAGTTGTTTTGTTGGACTGCAAAACCAACAGATGAAGAATGGTGTTGCCTGTTCATGAGAGAAAGAGTTACAACCACTGATGCAGCTGTGAATATCACATTGTGAGTTAAAGGTTATTTCCTTGTTTCCTCTTACCCAGCGAATCCTGTGCCCGGATATTAGCCCCAGCCTTTATCAGCATGTCTATAATGTCTTCATTACCCGCACAGCTCGCAAATGCCAGAATATGTTCACCTACAGTCACACAATTTATTTTTGCTTATTTATCTCTCCTGATGCATATCCATATCCATAACTAGCCTAATAAAATAATCAATTTTGCAAAAAAATCATTAACATCATACATACCATAGTAGAGAATTCCTCCTCTTCTTTTGCGGAAGTACTTGCCTGTGACTCTGGGAGTCACCACATCACCTCCTCTTGCTATCATCTCCCGGACTAAGTTAATATTCTGGTTAACAGCTGCAATGTGAAGAGCTGTTAAACCTGTCAGAGTATATGGTCATGAGATCTACAAATAGGTATTAAATCGCACTAAATGTTTGAGGAAGGTTTTGTGTTTTAAATAAAGACCTTCGTATAGTTCAGATGTCATGGGCTCATTGATGAGCTCCGGCGCTCCTTCCATCAATGCCACAGCCGCACCAAAATTATCATTCATCACAGCAACATGCAGAGCAGTCTCTCCAAGTTCACCTGAAATGCACACCAATATGGCGTTCTGCCAGGTTCTTTAATATGATGCTGCAACATGCTTTATTTACAAACATAATTTTTCACCTCACCATTGTTTTATTCAGAAATAAATTATTTTTGACAGACGGTACTTAAATAACATCTACTTCTATCTATCTATCTGTTAATCAGTTGATGGATGTCAGCCATATTATTTTTCCGAATTTTCTGTCTCAGGAGAAGGGATTTTGATTGTTGAGGACAAATTCAATAACCGTTTTGTTCGAAATCTATTCAAAATCGAAAATCTCTTTCTGCTTTTTTTTTATGGATGGCATTATACAATGTTAACTGAAATGTCCTTTGTTCTCTTTCACACAAATATTTATTAACAAATAAAATAAAATAAGTCACATATAAAATTTTACATCAATGCTATCCTTGTAATAGTATACTTAAGTATATGCAAAAAATGTAAAGAAAATTTTACTTTCTGTGATTTAGAGTAGACCATTGTACATCCTTTCATACTTGGCACATTTTTCATTCACAAGTGTAAATTTTTGGGTAAGATCCCAATACTGTAAATTTTTCTGGTCAACTAAAATTCTTATGCTTCCTTGATGAGCATAAAAACAAAAAAATCAATCAAAAGTCAAAAATTGCTTTCAATTTTTAACCTTGTATAATTTTCCCCCTCTGGTTGACATATATAGTTTTCTTTTTTTCTTTGGTTGTTTGTACCCTTACTGTTTTTGAGTTTAATGTTAATTTACACTTGTTCTGTAGTGTTATGGCATAAAAAAAATAATAAAAAAAAAAACACTGCAAAATGCTGTTATGATTCCAGTCAGTGTTCCCTTGTGTAGTCATTTGTGGACCCCCATGTTGTATGTGTCTGTTTCCCTTTCGCGATCTCAGCCTCTTATTTTAAAAATATCGGTTCCCTTGTCTCTCCGCCCCCTTGTTTGTCACTATGGTTTTCCTCCTCCCTCATCATCCTCCCTCAGCTCCTCCTCCCTCATTATCTCGTCCTCTCATTTACCGTGTGTATTTAAAGAGTCATTTGTGTTCCAGTCTCTGCTGAGCATTGAGTTTATCTCATGAGTTTAAGACTTGCCTAGTCTTGTGGTTTGCCTGAGTGGATTTTTGCTCAGTCTTTGCTCCTTTGGATACTGCTGGAAGTCACATTCAGGCAGGTGAACATTAATGTGTCAGGCGCAGGTGCCAGCTGGGCATTAATGTGGCAGACGTCACGTAGACGTCACGTTCAGGCAGATGAAGATTAATGTGGTAGACTTCACGCTGTTTTTGCTTTGGCGCACATCCTGTACCCCTAGTGTTTTGCAAGATTGCATAGAGCACCTTTAATGTGGCAGATTCAGACGTCACGTTCAGTTAGAAGAGTACATGTTGCATGACGATATTAAAGAACCTGGCATACACCTGGAACGCCATACACCAATGCCAGATTCACATTGAATTCTGTGTCATTCAGTGTGAGAGTAAATAATGGCAAAAAGTGTGGTTTACCTCTCTCAAAGATATTTGTAGATGAACAGTCAAGCAGTTCCGCTATAGAGGCTACATTGTTATCCTTCGTGGCGGAAAACAGGGGGATGTCGGTGACTCTGCAGAACATAGAGATTTGAGTACAACCACAAATGTGAAATGGGTACATGTTTTGTTTGCTATGTGGCAGCACTGTGTTGATATTTAATTTTCTGTTGTTTTTTTGTTTTGTTTCGGGGGTTTTTTTCTTATGTTTTTAAGTTATTTAAGATTAACTTAAAACTCCCTTTGACTTACATCAAAGATGGCACAGAAGCAGCCAATAAGATGTAGGTTAATTTACAGAGATCTGCAGTCAAGTACAATATTCTTTTACTGCCTTTCAAGCACTTGAATTTCTTGCTGAAACGATCATTTAGTTTCCAATTTATTATACTGATAATAGTGAATTCTTTACTTTTTGTTCTGCATAAGGAAGGTCTCAGCCAACATTTCATTCCATCCTTTTTTATGCTGAAGGCGGAACTTCAGTTGGCTCCACCTATGGTTTATCTCCCCTGCAGCAGTTCTGGAGATGGCTGGTGACATGGCTTCTTTTGAAGTTTTTGTACAAACCAACTGAAGAAAGAAGAAATAGACATTGTTAAACCACATAAAAAGCACTTTCAAAACTATATTACTAGACATTTCTGCACAGTATTTAAGTTTGAAAGGTCCGCCTTACTGGCTCGGATGCTGCGTGTATGTCTTTTCTTGTGCTTCTGTAAAATACACTTAATTCATTAAAACTTTGATTTCTAATTTAGTTCTGACTCTTGCCTCGTCTGAATCTGACTCCAATTTTAGGTTCTCTGAAATAAATTTAAATTATAAATTTGAATGCTGATCTTAAAGTTGGGCGCATCTTAATTTAGATACTTGATTATTTTGTACGTGCTA
Organism: Enteromius afrohamiltoni; assembly: GCA_034779775.1. Taxonomy (NCBI): domain Eukaryota; kingdom Metazoa; phylum Chordata; class Actinopteri; order Cypriniformes; family Cyprinidae; genus Enteromius; species Enteromius afrohamiltoni. The sequence goes on from JAUYWG010000051.1 coordinate 6,779,338, forward strand.
TATTTTCATTTGTCCGTTTATTAGAGACCCGTTATGTCTGAGTCCAGCATCCCGTCCCAAAATTTAATGCCACCAGCCTAATAATTACTCAGAGATTTGGGGAAAAACTTATATCTGTTTTGTCGGCCGTCACTGCTTGCTTACCCAACACGTTAATCATCAGCGATAAGCAGGAATCAAAGGTCTTGGAGAACTGCGCGAACTGCTTCATTTTCCAAGCCTCCAGTATGACATATCCTGGTCATACATTTATACGCATAAAGGCGTCCTGCCCAATCTAATAATCACAAATGATTTCGGCAAAAAGGGGGGCTTAGGGATGGGTGCGGGAAAAGAGAGCAGATGGCCTTTCCTCCAGATCTTTCCCACGGATTGGACAGGTAAATTGTTTTATTGTCCTGGTCTATACCTCGAGAAGTTATCTGAGTTTTGTTTTGCAGGGAGATCAAAGCATTCTTACAATATGAACTCATGCATAAATTAGTGCATGAATTATGCCTTACTTCATGCAGTAATATCTCATGAATTATCAGGAACTAACATGAGTTCAGAGTCTTTCATTCATGACTTCATGGATGAACTACACATTAATTAAGACATTAACTAAGATGGGAACAGCGTTACTGGTTTTAAAAGATTTGTAAATTTAACACATCTCTTGAGACCATATTGCAAATGTCACAAACCCAGGATCTGCGCTTAGCACAGAGAGAAAAAAAATTGCATAAGTTTTCTGCGTCAGGGCATTTTTTGTACAATGTGGGCATGTGCAGTAGCAGTTCTACATGGAATTACTTTTTTTTTGCATGGTATCAAAAAAAATATTTTTTAGTTTGTTTTCTTATATATTTGCCAATAGGGTACTAGCACTGCAATGCCTTTTCATTTAACTAAACTAATTTTCTAGCTCACATGTCTCTTACAATACGTGACAGCAAGAGTATACATATATGCTTTAACTCTGAGTAAAACAACCAATCAGAAGACTGTAACTCACTTCTGACATCTTTCAGTCAATCATTGATATACTTTCATTTGCACAGCAAGATCAAGAAGTTCCTCCCCTACACATCTCTCTTTATGCATGCGCATTAACTTTGGGTAACCAGTAGGAGGTTGATTAAACTTACTCTTCTCTTCTCAGTTTTGGAACCGACAAACTCATGGTTTGGGGTAAATCAACCCAGAGGTTATGTTTTACCAAATGGTAAGTTAACTACATTGCTCGAGATGTAGATAAAGATCACTGAATAAAGCCTTGGATTTGCTTCTTTTCCCCGCTGTCGTATGGATTCTGAAGACTTGGATTACAGCGCACAAACAAGTTTTTGTAATTGTTGCAGTTTTTGTGTATTTTCTGGTTTTGTTTAGTCACAGCGTGTCAGAGAAAACGCATTTGCGTCCCACGGAAAACAGCAAATATCACGTGATAAGAAATGGTTAAACATCTGCAGTAATGTTATTCATTTTATTGTTTTGTTTAGTTTAGTTAAATGTTTAGTTTACTGTTATGTAGTTGTCCTTGAGTGTTGGCAGAAATCACACTAATTAATAATCACGAGAGATTAATAATAATAAAACTCATATGGCAATTTCAATATTCATAAGGATTCATTTTTAGGTGTTGTCAGTGTGTCAGTATTGTAGGTTGAAATGCTGAAAATACATGGTTTGTTGAAAATATGTATTGGTTGGTTTAGATGCTGTAAATATGTCAGTATTGTATGTTTCAGTGCCTATGGAAATGCATATTTTGTTTAACTACATTTTACATTAAATAAGTAAAAATTATAAGATCACATTGCGAGTTATGGTACTGAATTCCTTCTCGTCCCAGTCATTGCTGTTGATTTAACTGGGTTATACTGTTAAAGAATAAAACAGAAAGTAAGGATCAAATTCCTTTTGTGTACATTGTGTGCAAAAGCTTCAACTTTAATTTTCATATTTGTGTCATTTTACATGCCATTTTATGCCATCATTAATAACATACTGGTATTCAGTACCAAGTCACCACTTTAGTTGAGGGGCCACACACATGATGAAGTCATGAGAAACTAATGCTTAGATAATGGTTCACAGAATTTGCATGCTATGTGTGACTGGCCAGTGTTAGGGTGTGTTCATTTACCTGGAGGGCTATATGAACATGCTTAATAACTTATTTAAAAACAAAAACATTTGTTGTTACATTAAGCAGTTTTATCTGCACAAAATAATGCTATTTTTATGCACACATTCATGACAATTTATGTACTACAGATTTATCCAAAGTAGATACAAAACACTTTTCTTTCTTTTTTCTTTCCTGTGAACAGACATCATGATCATGCGCAATAAATCATAAATCCTGATGATGTAACCATCTTAGTTAATGTCTTAATTAATGTGTAGTTCATCCATGAAGCCATGAATGAAAGACTCTGAACTCATGTTAGTTCCTGATAATTCATGAGATATTACTGCATGAAGTAAGGCATAATTC